>KE156852.1:0-11612 GCA_000411055.1 Leavenworthia alabamica
TTTTTTTTTTGTTTATGTTGTTAGATTGTGACAAGTGTCACAATCTGAGTGATTAAAAGGAAAAACACATGTCATCATTTAAGAGAAAGTAAATAAGGTTAATTTAGTAATTTATAAGTAGAAAGGGGTAAAAAGATTAAGAAGGGATAAAAAGATTTTTTGTTTTTAGAGAAGGGCATATTAGCCAATCTCTCTGAGAGAGATAGACACTCAGACAGGTTCGAAGTTTAACCCGCCATTTGATTTAAGTTTCGAAAAGTTTCAAGACGCTCTCTAATCATCATGATAAGAACTTTGAAACCGACATCGTATAGTTGTTTTACTAAAGTCTAAGCTTATTGGGCTTTGATAATTAAATCCTTAAAAAGGCTATTCTAAGACAGGCCCATTGAACACTGTCCTATATTGCTTTGGTGCTTTTATCACCAAGTAAATTGACCATATAGCCCCGATGATGATTATCAACTTTTATAAATCTTGTTTTTGGGTCAAAACAACGTTTATAAATCTAAAAATGCAAAAACTAGAAATCAAATGGTTATCATGAAATTGAATATATGGGAAAGAGGATTACATATGATTTGTAAACAAAAATTGGATTAAATAAAAAAAAATTAATTTATGATATTATTAGAAACTGACAATGAGATGGGTCTCTTTGTTTTCAATAACTTTTCAAGATCCCATAATAAAATCTCATCATTGATCTGAAACTGATGGTTTCATGTCTATTGAATGATATAAGTAGGAAGAAACTTTAATGCTTCTTGTTGGTTTATATAAACATTATATTATATGTTCTTCTTCCAATTATTTTTTGAAGTTTTTGTATAAACATGTATATATATATATTTGTACTAGACAGCTCTGTAACAATAATAAATTCTTGTAAGAGTTTGTCTGTTTCTTGAATTTGTGTCTCTCTCTATCTTCCAATCACTCTCATGCATACACTATCCGTTATATCTCTTCCTCAGCTATCATCAACCACATAAACAAGTATAATCCTCTGCCTCTCTTTTCATTTTCTCTCCAACAGCTAATTATCTCTACAATGTCTTCTTCTACTTTGTCAAGAATAAACCCAGACAAGCCCATGTTTCTTATTTGCTTATAAATGTCTTTTCTTTTGTCTTAAAGAGTTTCAGGTTTGAGATTTGGAGAAATGGGTCTTCTTTTGCTTCTCTGTGCTGTATTGTCCTCTTTATGTTTCAGGTTTCATGATTGTTATGGTTCAGAGCTCTCTGTGAAGTTCTTGAAAACACCTCTTCCTATTTCAAGATTTAACTCAGCCAAGTTTTCCTTTCAAGCTTTTGAAGATGAAAACAGAACTTGTTCAAGCTGCAAATTTCATTGCAAGGTTGAGCTTATTGAGCTTTACAATTCTAGTTTTGTTCTTCTTCTAAATGTTAGCTGGGAATATAGTTTTGAGTCTGGAGTCACATATGTTGATGAAAAGAGATCTGTGTTCTCTGCAGCTTGATGACCATTTTAGTGTAGATTGCCAACAAAGAAAAGTTTCATACTCGAAGTTGCTAGATGGGAATCATACGCTTGAGGTCTGCATTTATAAGATGCTTGAATCTGGCTGCAATAGTTATAACTGGCTTGTTGGTAAAGAAACTATTCTTACACCTCTCTTATTGTCTGAACATAGATCAAAGTTGTTTGGTTTAAGTGGCTTCTCTTAGTACATCTCATATCTCCCTTTGTCACAGACTAACATTTCCTTATTCTTACTGAAAAATTTGTGTATGCAGATACAGTTTCTCCTACAGCTTTGGTCACTGCATCAATGCCATTTACAAGTGCACAAAATGTGTCTGTTAATATCACTTTTACTGAGCCATGTATTAGTAAAGGAGGTTTCAGTTGTTCATCTGTGAATGCCTGTGACGTGAGTACGTAACCTTGTTTACATTCATCTTTGATCTTTTAAGCTTTCATCTTCTTGTTCATATATACTCTTTTGACACGGTTTAAAATGATCTAAACAGCTTCTTGTCTATGGTGCTGGCCAAGTTGTACCATCTTCAGTCACTGTTCTTGAGAAATATCTTAAGTATTCAATGCTTGTGGGATTATCCCCTAATGCTCAATATGGAAGGATTGTGTTGGTAATGAATAAAAATGTCTGTTCTGACACAGCTGGTAATAACTTTAAAAGAGCTTTAGGTTCTCGTTTCTTTGTCCATTATGGTGAGTGTGTTTTCATCTTTTTTGTTCTGTTTAGAGCTTTAAGAGATGCTAACTATGAACATTCTTGGTTTCTAGATCGAAGAAACGTTTTTGTTAACCTACGAACTCATGTCCCAGAGAAGTTACTTAAGCTAGACAATCAAACTAGGACAGTACAAGCAACAAATGATAACCAAAAGCTTAATGTTTACTTGTATTTCTCAGAACCAATACTGAATTCTTCAGCTCAGATTCTTAGACTATTAAGCATAAACCAAGGTGATTTGCTTCCTATTGATGGAACTACCAATGGGAATCGGCGTTTCGCCTTTATGGTTTGTGCTTTACCTCAAGTTTATTTTGTTGCTATCTTTTCATTTCATTCATTATCATCTCTAAAATGTATCATTCAATCTCTATTTATAAGGTTACAAATACATCGAAGCGTGCTATAGTCACGGTTGCTCTCGACTCGAATTCAATTAGAAGTAGACATGGAACACCTGCATCTCCAACTGCACCACTTACTTTTCTTTATGGTAAGTAAATTACAACATACATGTTTGTATATGAACCGTCTATTTAGAATATTTGTGTCGTTGAATCATCACAAGTATAAGCTGTTCTCGTATTCATAAAAATCTATAATAATAATGATGTAATAGACGATAAAACAACATTTGCTTTTTCTTGTTTTAATTCTCTCCTTGAATGAAACATGTATGTGTATGATCATAGATACAGAGAGACCTCATGTTTTGTTAAAAACAACATCTGGTATGAGAACAAGAAAACACACCATCCCTGTCTTGATCAAGTTCTTGAAGCCAGTGTTTGGTTTTAACTCCTCATTCGTATCGATCTCAGGTGGATATCTTGATAGGTTAGCTTCTTATAACTTTGTTAGTTTTAATACTAAGTGATTTACACAAGACTTTAAACTTCTTTTGTTTTCTACTCAGCTTTGAGGAACTAAGTGGAAGCATATACATTGTTTATGTAAAAGCAAACACAAGTACAATATCTATTAAGATTCCTGAAAATGTTACTCAAGATGTTGCTGGAAATAAAAATCTCGCATCCAACATCTTAGAAGTGAAACATTGTAAGTGTTTTAACAACTTTATATATCTGTTTCTCAAGTGTTAACTTCTTTGTTGTTGTTCTTTAATTACAGATTCTGTGCCTATGATATCTTCTGTGATTTCCTGGCTATCAACTTACATTTTCTTGGTAACATCTTTCGTTGCGGGACTCCTAACTCTTTCAACTACAAGTCTTTATTCGCTCGGCGCATTTCCAAGACCTTCTCCTTATCTAATATCAGATCCTACTAGGAACCTTTTTGTAACTAGTCTTTAACTCTTTTATATAGCCATACATATATATGTTGCTTAAATTACATAACTGATCAATGTTATTATGGTTCTAATGCAGAGAACTGCTTGTCACATTCAGTTCTTCGCGCTCTCGAGATGGCTACCGGTGACATTACCCGTTGATTATTATGAATTTGTAAGAGGTCTCCAATGGATTATCCCTTATTTTCCACTCCCATGGGAAACTAAGAACAATGCACAGATCATGGTGGCCTCAAGTCCTTACATTGGTCCACATTCCTTCTTGTCTGAAACTCACAACAACAAGATTAATATACAGAAATCGACCGATGCTGAGTCTGTATTTGGATTGCCACTCACTGCCATGGAGTATAGATTATTCTTTGAGGTCAAAAGAAACAATTATCCTCAAGGCTTCTTCTTATTAGTCTTTTTGAGTTGTTTTATTAACTCACTTTTTGTTTATGGTATGACTGTTTATAGACCTCAAATCTTAAGCCAGAGGCAGAACATGTTCTAGGTCTACCGCATTCAACAGTGTAAGTAACTATATTCCAGGTTTATACAGATCTTTTCAGCATAGTTGCTAGCCATTAAGTTCATATCTTTATTGCAGGTGGAGAGATTTCTATAGGATCATGTTTTGGATTGCTATAATTGGAGGAAGTTTGATACTACTTCATATATTAGTCTATCTGTTACTAAAGTTCAAGAAAGGATACAATGAGAAGAAGAGGAGTTTTGGTGCTTTTGTCTTCCCAAGATTTGAGTTGTTTCTTCTCATTCTTGTCTTACCATCAATCTGCAAAGCTGCAAGAAGCCTTATACAAGGTAATGTTCATTACCAGCTTTGACAATATTGGTTTAAATTTAGAGAATCTTTGGTAACAAAGCTCTCTTTCTCAGGCTATTTTAAACATCAAGGAGCAGCAGAAACTAGTGTCATTGTTGGCATCCTTGTGCTTTGTGTAGTAGCTATTCTTCTTCTGGCATTGTTTCTCTTCCTCTCGGTTGGGATAACGTTTGGGAAGTTGTTACAGTATAAAGAGATTCACCAAGAAGGCCAAACTTTCCATTGGTACCAAGAACTCATCCGAGTGACCCTTGGTCCTGGTAAAAGAGGCCAATGGACATGGAAAACAGATAACTCTGTCTATCTTACTAGGTTAGGTCCAGTGTTTGAAGATTTAAGAGGTCCACCAAAGTACATGCTCACACAGATTTCAGGAAGTAATCCACTTAATCAACGAGATGATCGCATCATCGCATCAGATGATGAAACAGAAGATGCTGAAGCTCCTTGTATACAGAAACTGTTTGGAATCCTTAGAATTTACTACACATTTTTAGAAACTGTGAAGAGGGTGTGTTTGGGAATCATTGCTGGCGCTTTCTTGGACAATGAAACTTCGAAAACTCCCATAGTAGTCTTGTTGAGCATCACTTCCTTTCAGCTGTTCTTCCTTGTTCTGAAGAAGCCATTCATTAAGAAAAAGGTTCAGCTTGTAGAGATCATCTCCATAGCATGTCAAGTTGGTGTATTCGCCTCGTGTTTAATGTTCTTGGTGAAATACTTCCCAGAGAAAAGTGGAAATAAACTGGGAACATTCATGGTCATCTTGTTCTTGATTGGGTTCACTACACAGATGTGCAATGAATGGTACTCATTGTACAAACAAACAAAATGGTTAGACCAAATCAACAGATCATTCTTGAGTGGTCTCAAGATGTTTATCATTGGACTTGCCGCGTTAATCCTGCCTCAGAAAATGATGAAGAAGAAGATCCCTACAGCTCAACTAGAAGCAAGCAGTAGCAGCAATAAAGGTGTTTCTTTAACAACCCCAGAAAACAAGTATAGAGGTTCTTCAGGAAGCCGAAGCTCGGGTAGCTTGGAGAAGCCATGGCTGAGACATATAAGGGAAATGGCAAAGGCTAGCTTCACAGGAGACAGGAACAGTAGTAAAGTTCCTAGTGATCCTTCAGGGAGCAAAAGTGGTTGGAGCACTAGTATTTGGGGAACAAAAACAAGTGGAAGCTCTTCCAAAGACTCATCTTCAGATTATAAATCCAGATCTAAAGGAGGACTTTACAAAGATTTAGAGGCCATTTTTGCTTCAAAGTGAGAAATAATAATGTCATAAAATTCTTGCTCAAAATGTATTATTTATTATCTTTCGTCATATACTACTCTTGAGGTTTTATCTGTTACCTTAAATATTATATGGGGTTTAGTAGGTGTTGATAGAAAGTATGAGGGCTAATTTGTAAATAAATAAACATGTTATGACTCTAGAATAAATTCAGAAACTTTCCGCGTCGTTGTTGTCTCGTTTGGCTCTCTGAAAAAAATTTCATCAATTCGAAGGAAACACGAAGCTAATCTACGCATCTTCCAGCTTCTATCGTGCACCTAAATCTTAGTTTGCTTCTTCTTCTTCTTCCTCGGTTAATTATTATATTCAATTGGGTGGATCTAACATCAAATTGGTGTAGAATCCGTCTCTGTTCGTCGTATCTTGATCGATTTTCAGTAGACTAATAGGTTTTGATTTTGGTTGTGGTTTTCAAATGATCAATGGAGAGGAGGAATCATCGAGATTTGATTTCTCTGATCAATTACTGCAAAAGGAAAGTGGTGTAGATGCATCGCCAGGTTCATCGTTACATTACTCGTCCTGTGGTGAATCAGAGTTTGATCGTTATTGTAGTGCTAATTCGGCTTTGGGAACTCCAAGTGTGTGTGGTTCCACTGGACCCTTTCACGATTCATTGGAATCTGATTTTGGATCTTTCAAAGGAAATTTTTTGTCTGGAGATGCCACTGAGTTTGATAATTTTAGCTTGGGACCAAGTTTAATAAAACTCTCTTCTTTTGATAAGACAAGAATTGGAATCCAGTTTTCCGATGAAGGTGCCATTAATGGTAGACTTAGTAGTCCACTGGGGTTAAACGCTGGGAATGTGAACACCGATGTGGTAAAAGAAACTGGTTGTGGTGAAGATATGTGTAGTGATTTGGTGGGTGGTGAAGCTACAATTGAAGAAGGTTCCATGAATCAGTTGGATGAAATTGAAGACAAGGATAATTTAGATAGAGAAGACGCAAGTTCAATAGAGGATGTTGATGACTCACTTAGTGATGCAAGTGATCATTCTCGTAAATATGTTCCACGAAATTTGAAGTATATAAAGGAGCCTAAAGCTGAGAATGATAATCCATTTCTCATCAGTTCTTCCACTGCCTTTGGTACTAATGATTGGGATGAGTTTGAGCTTCAAGCCACAGAACTTGTTGACAGTCATTTTGACTTAAACGGATTTGAGGGGCTTGATAAAGGGTGTACTCATAGTGAAGGGACATCTGCAACTGTAGCTTTACTTAAGCTTCCGGATGTAGCTCAAGAAGGAATAGGAGAAGAGCATACAAACGTAACTGTGAGCTCTCGACATGCTCCAGATGTAGATGACTTCCATGCAAGTATTGAAGATGTTAAATCTAGAGATTTAACGGTCTTGACTCAAAGGGAACAAGGTGACGCAGTAAGGGACAGCATAACTGCCAGAGAGTTTGGAGACCTAAGCGCTGGAGACAAAACCTTGTTGGTTCCTCAATCACTGGTAAAAGATGATTCTCTTCGTGACAGTTGGCTTAGCAAAAATCAAACTGAGGATAGACCAGTAGTCATGAATTACCTCCAATCTTGTAGCGCTGACGATGTTTTAGACATTACACCAATTGAGTTAGGAATCGAAGGTTCTTCAGGTGGGGTTTGCGACCTAGAGGGTGATGTTTCTTTTGAACTACCTCATGAATCATCTGAGAATGGAAAACAGTCAAATCCATTTGGAGAGGGCATCTCAGAACCATTATTGGCATCTTGGAACTCTGATAAGCCATCTGCTAGAGATTCTCATCCTGTGAAAAATGCTTTACAAGTCGCTTACACACAACCTAAGGTCAGCTTCTTGATAAATGAAACATAAAGTACGCGAATTTTTTCCTGTCAACTCTGCTTGTATTGGTAGAATGTGTCGTTGGATTATGTCCAAGTCTGTTAGATTTCCGTGCTCTGTTTCTGGGTTTACAATGCATTTCAATTTATTATACTCCTCTCACTTATAAAGCAATGTGAATCTGAGGGCTTAACTGGATTTCTTCCTACTACTGTCGTGTTACTGCCCCCGTTATAAGTTGATTGTTCATTATAAAGGGTTCTGTAAACATCAAGGATTTTACGTTATGTCCTTTTGATTTGATTCTTCTATTTTTTGAATTTTGAATGAAGTTTTCTGGTTTCGGATTACTGACCATGCAGAAGGAGAACACAGAACTTAATGATTTCTATGATGATTTTGTTCATGATATGGAAGAAATACTGCTCGACTCTGGTGAATCACCTGGGGCAAGGTTTTCTAAGAATGAAAAGATGTTTCAACTACAGCTCTCTCTGCCTAAGAGGGATGGGGGACAAACTGCTACAACGTCTGGTCTAGATGATTCATCTCCAATAGTTTCACAACGTTTTAGGATTGAAAAGGTTGAAATTGTCGGGGTAAAGCAAAAGAAAGGTGATGTCTCGCTGAGTGAGAGATTGGTTGGGGTGAAGGAGTACACGGTGTATGTGATAAGGGTTTGGAGTGGGAATGACAAGTGGGAAATTGAAAGAAGATATCGCGATTTCTATAGTCTTTACCGTCGATTGACATCTTTGTTTGCTGATCAAGGCTGGACGCTTCCTACACCTTGGGCGTCTGTGGAAAGAGAATCCAGGAAAATATTTGGAACATCCCCCAATGCTGTGGCTGAAAGAACTGTCCTTATTCAAGATTGTTTAAATTCAGTTCTCCAGTCCCGATATTTTCCCACACTTCCAAATGCATTACTTAGGTTTTTGTCCCCTCAAGATGCATATGCTAGTCCTTCTGGGTCGGACTCTATAATGTCTCCAACAGGCTCTGCTGGCATCACTACTGCTGCAACCAGTTCTTCGTATGGAAATACCATCTCGCTCATTGTTGATGTTCGACCTCAAAAATCAGTAAAGCAGTTGTTAGAAGCGCAGCATTACATTTGCGCTGGATGCCACAAATACTTTGATGATGGAGCCACTCTTGTGGGAGATATTGTGAAAGCTCTTGGATGGGGTAAACCTCGGCTTTGTGAATATACTGGTCAATTGTTTTGTTCTTCCTGCCATACAAATGACATGACAGTCCTGCCATCCAGAGTGCTACATCATTGGGATTTTACTCGCTACCCAGTTTCTCAATTGGCAAAATCATATCTGGACTCCATACATGAGCAGGTAAATTTATGTCTAGTTTATGTTGCCATATTTCTACACATTGTAAGAAGTCAGGGTTGAAGCCATGATGTAGCCTAAATTGTCGTAGCAAATATAGATGTTTGATTTTGTAGGAGTAAGCTGTCTTTACAGGTCATTTTATATGCCTTGGTCCCCATTTTAGCTTCTTTTTGCCACCAGTGTTTGCATTTTGCATTTACTTATAAGCTGGCTCATTGTTCGAAACTTATGAAAATATGGTTGATGTTCGTGACAAAACTTACTTTGCAGCCTATGCTCTGTGTCAGTGCGGTCAACCCTTTTCTGTCCTCGAAGGTCCCTGCACTCAGCCATATTATGAGCATCCGAAAAAGAATAACCGTTATGCTTCCATACGTACGCTGCCCATTCCGCAAGACACTCATCAAAGGACTCAGTTCTCGGAGATACCTTCTTGAAAGCACTGATTTTTTTGCTTTGAGAGATCTAATTGATCTTTCTAAAGGCCCATTTGCAGGTGAATAGCTTTTCTTGAACCTTGCCTTAATGTTCACGTGTGTCTGCGCTCATCATGCTTGTTTGGTTCTTCAAAGATAATGAAGATAGATTCAAATTCCATAATACTCTAGCAATAGATATACCTGTCCTTGCATTTTCAACTTTTTGTTCAAGAAATTTAAAGACACTAACCTTGAAAATGGCAGCACTTCCTGCAATCATGGAGACTGTTAGGAGGATAATCCTGGAGCATATTACAGAACAGTGCCTTGTTTGTTGCGATGTCGGGGTTCCCTGTTGTGCTCGACAAGCTTGTGATGACACATCCTCTTTAATATTTCCATTCCAGGTGAGATCAATGAATATATTACATATTTTCTCCTACTCTCAGTTTTGGGTGTTGTTCTTCACTTCTATACTGTGTGTTATCTATCACTCAAATGTTTAATCCAACATAAATTGAATGAAATGATTAGCAGGAAGATGAGGTTGACAAATGTCGGTCATGCGGTTCTGTTTTCCACAAGAGTTGCTTCTCAAGACTCTCAAACTGTCATTGTGGAGAACAGCTAAAGCCGAACAAAAGCTCTGGAGAGCTGCAACAAGTTTCGGAGAAGAAGTCAGATTCATCGGCTGGCTTGCCTTTACGATTCCTCTCGGGTTTATTTGGAAAGACAAAGAAAGACAAAGAAAGCACTATTCTATTAGGTTCGCTTCCAACCAATGATCTATAGATATGATTCTTTGTGTTTACGTAAACTTGCCCTTTGTAACGTAAAGCCTCAGCTTCATTGCAGAAAAAAAAAACAACTTTGTAAAAACATAGCTTGCTTTTACATGTTTCTTGTTCAAAGGATAATAAAACTCTTCAGCAAAAGAGGTAATACATATAGGCTTGAGCTTGTTGTTGCTTCACATATTGGTTATGTACCACGCAAAAGCCAATTTTTAGAGTGTACTCTTCTTCTTGCGTTAAGCAAAATTTGGCAGCAAGTGTTTTAAGTTTTACATAAAAGATTTCTCTATTTGGGGACAAAAAAGATTGGAACATGTAGAAGAAGGGTTACATCCAAGCTCCCCAGCCAGGGAACATATGGGATAAACGGTCTGTGTCAATTGCATCTTGTATTAGTTGCTGTGCCTATAAAACATAAAGAGTCGAGCAAAGACGCTCAGTAATTTGTGACTCAAGAACAAGTTAGCTTTTGCTAAATGTCAAAATAAACTTTTACCTGTCCATGTATGCTTCTCATCTCACCACCCTCGTAGCCATCGAGTTTTTGCTTGACACGCATTAAGGCACGTGTTGCATCCTTGTTTCCCTCGAATTCCTCTTGTAACCCTTCCAAGTTCATGCCATCGTAATCTTCGGTTTCCTGAATCAAAGACCTTTGTGTGAGAAACGACGACAACATATCTTTGCGTCAAGAAAATGTTTCAAAGAAAGAGCATCAGAGCAAGTATTCGTAAATATGCCCTCTCTTTTTTCAGAGGCTGCAACTGCATGCATTGTATTGTTCATCAAAAATTTAAACTATAAGGGTATGAAGTACCTTCTGTCTTTGCAAAGCCTTTAAGGGGGACAAGGCCCATTTGTACAGAGGATCATGTATAAAAACCTGCAAAATAAGCGAACATTGATTAAGCATTTTAAAAAATTGCTTTTCTACTTTTAAAATTTTCACGTTAAACTTTCAGATCTGGTTACTTCGACAATTGTAAGCAGCGCCTCTTTATTTGTTCGCATCACGGACAGGGTTTCTTCACAACATCTCCTGAAAACGCCTTCCACTCCTGTGATACCCATTCCATCAATTATGTCTCTTGTCAATCTGAACGGAACCTGTCCAATCAGAACAAATGTGAAACGTGCTAAGATTAAATAGACACACACTCAACATGTCAAGAGAGTAGATAGAAGAGAACACACTCTTTCAGGAGTCTTGAGCATCAATCCTTGTTCAAAGGCAACTCCAAGATCTATGTGGACAACTTCTGCTGTGGCTTGATCAATTAAAATATTCATGGCATGACGATCACCAAGACCAACGATGTACCCAACCTGATAACCAATCAAATCCCAAAATTATCAAAAGGATATGAAATCAGATCCAACACCAGTCTTGACTGAACAATTGAGATTAGAAGGGGGTGGCAGTTCTCTTTTTGCTGACAAATTTATGATCAACCAAGATTTAACTGCTTCCTATAATTATATTCCAACTTCTCTGACAGGGTGGTAGAGTAGTAACGTTTTTCTCCGTTTATATTCAAAAACTAGTATGAATTGAAATTCCCATCAAAAGTG
>KE156852.1:11968-73069 GCA_000411055.1 Leavenworthia alabamica
ACTTGCCATTGAACTAGCTGCAACACTACGTGTATAATCAAGCCTCTTCACAAACCAGTCAGCAGGCTGCAGGAACTTTTCCAGGAAAAAGTAATGCATGACAGGCCTGCAAAACGGATCGATTTTTCAGCCACCAACCAGTACTAACGGAGAAAGTTATATTAAAGTTTCACAAAGAAAGAAACCTGAAGTTTGTGCAGACATCTATGAAGGCTTTGCGCTTGTCCTTGGCCTACAAGTCAACAGACACCAAAGATACCAGATATCAGTGATGGCCAACTTAGAAGATCAGAGAAAGGAAATGAGCTTACGTTCAACATATGTTCACGGCATTTAGGATATTTCCAGTTTCCAGTGCCATAACGACCATGAGCGCCCCCACTCCTTGAGCTGTGATATGATATGCATACTGTCACGACTTGGAAAAGAGAATTTTCAACCATGTTACTGTACATACTAGTAATAGACAAACCTTCCTATAAGATAATCTCCAAGTGGAATTGTGCCATCGACCCACTCAAGAACACCAGCGCTCGGAGTAAAAGGAATGACCTGAAAATATGTTATATGCATTATAAAAAGATTTCAAGCTTTTAACTCACTGAATGGATCAAATTTCTCGAAAGAAACCGAAAACCTCTTGTAGAGATAGATAGAAAGACGTACCTTGTATGTGCGCACTGCTAACCTTCTCTTCCATGTGTCCCGGTTATTGTGTAGAAAGGTATTGACGAGACCAAAAAATTGTTCCATAACCTGAAAACAAATGGTACACACTTTGCATAACTAAACCATTATATATGTAATCCTGGCTAGCTCTGGATATTATCAAATTTCTGCTAGTACAGGGAGCAGTGCCACACACGGTGTAACGTTATAGACACTTCAAGTAAAACTTCTGAAACTCTTACAGCATCTTGTCTGAGGTCATCATTGCCAGATTTTGCAAGTTGCTTATATTTTTGGCCATCAGAACCAAAGCATTCAACTACTTTTGGAGCATTTATACCATTCATTACTCTGTATATCATCCAAAAGACAGTTTCGAATAAGGTATTCTTATATATAAGAATGTCAAAAAATTATTGTTATATTGATTGTCGAAGGAGTGATTAAGCAGGGACTCACGTAACAGAATCTGATAAACCTCTAAAATACGGGAACGACCCTTCATTATATTGGCAGCTACGATCAACAGGAATTGTAGCAGTCACTACAGGTACCTAAACTCAAACAAAGTGAAATAAATAACAAGGAGAAGTCAATGTCTGAGCCAGAAGGAAAATAGAAAACATGCTAGCAAGCTCATCTAACGAATTAACTCTTAGAACTAAATAAACAATGAAAAGACTATATCGCTAAAATTCATTCAGCAAAGCTGGATACGAATGCAAATGAATAAATTAAAAAATGATGTGCTTACAAGTTCCAATTGTTTTACACTACGAATTTCTCTTGGTAGTGCTACCTTTCTATTGGTATCCTGCAAAGAAAAGAGTTCCACAAACGTTTCAAAAAGATTTCAGCAAACAGCATAACAAAAAACTTCCTCTAAATTCAAAGAATTATCTGACCTCTCTCCTTGTTTCAAGCTCTGCAAGTTTGATGTATATATCTACCAGTTGTTTCATCTGAAAAATAACAAGGATTTGCTGATAAGTAACCACGCAAAATGGTCAACGATGCAAAAGATTAGATGAAATCGTGAAAATAAGGTTTACTTGTCTAATCATAGGCCCATGATAATCTGATACATCCTGCAAGAGATGCTCTGCTGCAAGCTTTTTATCCATATCAACCACGAAAGAATTTCTACTGCGTTGGTTATCCTTGATACGGTCACCATTTGCCAAAGCAAGAAGCTAGAACCAATAGCATAATAAAAATATGAGACATATATACAACAATTAGAAACAGAACTTCAACGAAGACAAAGTTACAAGCAAGTACTACACAACACAACAGACTTTACTGTTTTCACATTCTTTTAACAGATTCGGGATGCCATAGGCTATTCAAGGATTTTACCTTGTCAACTTCTAGCAAGTTCTATCCCATTTAACCAAATAGGAAAGAAGGAAAATAGAGTAGAGAAGATGGATAACAAGTTCTACAGAACCTGTAAGATTGTATGGTGTGGATGATCAATTGCCATTTTTCTGATAAGTGAAACCAAAGCAGACTGCAGGTATTAAATTGTAGACATTAGCATCGTAGTAGCAAGTTTTCTATGATAGCCAAGTAAAAATGCATTCCACCTGAAAGCTGTTAGATCCTGATTCATCCCTGGAACTGCCCAACCTCGAAGCAATTTGATAAACAAGAGGTACAAATTTGTAAGACTGAACCTTAAAGATGAATAGGGAGATGAAGATTGGTTAATCAAACAATATAATTTCTCTATAGCAGATAAAATCTGATCCCATTAGTAAGTACCTCATTAATGGTGCTCAACATGTTATCAATAACATTTTTCTGAGAGGCAAGATTGAACCACATGGACACTAGGCGAAATACCTGTAGATACAAAAATTAGTTCCAACAGTGTTCCGGTATTTAAAATATATTGAAATACCCCACGTTTCAGCTAAATCTCTCAAATATGTTTCTTAAATGCCAGAGAAAACATTGAATATCTTTCTGGGTTAATGTGAGATAAAATTGGACATAAATCCAAAATAAGAAAGCGTATACAATATATGATTTTACAGGTCTCATGAAATTGGCACAGCATATATAGGAAGGTCTATATGTCACACTTTTGTGTACAAGTCCACACTTTCCACTTTCATTTTAGCATTGAACTTGAGATCCACCATTCCACATGGAACTAAATCTAATCTATGTGGAACCATTATAAAATATATCTTATCACGTACCCAAAAACAAAAGAAAGATCGAGATAACCAATAACTATACAAATACAAACAGATCGAGAAATGTTAACCAGCAGCTAGAGACTGAAACCCAAAACAGGAAAAGAGAAGACGCTGTTGGACCATTGAAGACCGCTAAATATATCCATTGTTACTCCTTGGTAGATGTGGAGGCCAACACTCATTAATTGTCAAGAATTCATAATTGCGAAAATAGATATGCAGATTCATTAGACACTCTGACCTAACAATTAAATCTAGCTTCTTAAGGAGTTCTATATTTGACTAAAAAGCCAACCTAACACGTACATGTCATAAAGGATTTAATCTAGACAATATTTCACATGTTACATTACATACAAACCTCACTGAAATATATAGATTAACGTACCACTCGAACATCATACTTGTCACCAATCTCCAGACAACGTTTATACCCCTCCAATGCAAGTTTCAGAAAGTTATCCATGTCATCCTAAGCGATTGAGGAGAAAGAGAGAGAACATGTATCAGTAAATATTACCTATCTAGCAAAATCCACAACTACTTCCATAACAACCAGATTCTCAGGACAAATAAAAAAACCTGCAGTTTTACAGCCTCTTCTTCATCCATTGTTAGTTGCTTCCGCAGATCTATAATCTTTAGTAAATATTCAGATTGCTCCGCCTAGTCAAGTAAAAGACCAAATATGAAATCAAATGAAAGATCTGCCTAAACTGGCAATCATATTGTTGATAAGAAATCTGTTTTGAGATCAAATAAACAGAAGTGGACTACTACTTGCCTTCTTTGAACTCTTTAAACGTTTATCAAGCACCTCCAACTCCTTCTTCTGAAATATGAAGCACACTAGTTAGTTTCCTGAGTTTCACCCACAACAGAAGAACAAACTTTGCGGAAGCTATTTAGAACTATTATTATTGATTAAAGCAAACAACCGGATTATTCATTTATTTGAGGTCATTTAGAAGGATGACAAAAATAGGCATATTCAAAAATAGGCATATTCTACTCCAAAAAATGTTAAGATAAGTGAAATCTGAGAAACCAAGGTACCTTATGTATTCGTAGCCGCATTGCAGCTTGCCATTCACTAGAGGAGAGTCTTTCCTCATAACTCTTAAATAAAACATCTGAATAATGAGAAAGATGAAACCAAGTTTGGCTCTGTCTATCGACCAACCTTTTGCAGATCTTGGAACTCTTTTCTTCAGCTAGCGAAACTGCAGGCTTGAGATACTTCTCTAAAATTGTTCTAGAACTATTTTCAAGGAAAAGCAAAAGAAAAAACAATCAAGATGAGATTTCTTAGAAGTTCATAACGACCATAAATGGAATCTGTTTTCAACCAAAATAAAAAGTAACAAACTATTTACTTGCTAGATCTGGTTTCCGCTAACCACTTTCCGATCACACGATATATATCTGAAGCCTCTTCCTTTAATTGATAGTTATGTAAAATGTAGCTTGCAAGACTAATGGAAACTTCATGCCGCCCTTGGGCATGTAATAGCTTCGCTTCTTCAAGCTGAAGAAAAAAAAACAGTTACTGGAAATCATATACAGCCATGTTCTACATTAAGAGGCAAAGCAACTAATTGATGCCAAAACAAGTATTGTACACCTTCGTTCACTTAATTACTATTTTGTGTTCTAAACCACAACTATCTGCTGACAGAAGGCTGGTCAAAGTAGGAAGCTATTCAAATTCCACAAAGCATGCAGGATTAGTTATAAAATGTACCTTTCCAAGCCAATCTGGAACAAGTTTTCCATCACTTCGTGCGCAAAGAAACTTGAACTCATGCAGAGACGCAGCTGCATGAGAAAGCCTTGCTCCCTGAAAGCAGCAAGATAACGTGTTAATCCACTACATGTACTACAAGTGAAACTGTAGCTTTTCACATTATAAATACCTTGCGAAGTAATGAAGCAGACTGCAAAAGATGTTGCATTGTCCATTCCTCACATCCCAAGATTTGGAGGAGAACTCGTCTAAATGCGATAAATGGCTCCAACAAATTCATGTGCAACTGAGTTTGCGTAATGATAGAGGACCAATCCTTATTAAGCCAAGACAACTGAATTTCATAATTAAACATGGCATCAGCCACATCATAAATTCTTGAAGTTTTATATCATTTACTTAAAGCTAATGAACAAGCACTTGAAAAAAAGTTACAAGGGAAATACCTGATCCATAGTTGGAATCACGGGGTCTGTGCAAGCAATTTGCTTGACTGGATGGCCATGCACATTTTGATGCGAAGATGTTGTCCAGCGAAGATTCCAAACTAGTCCAAGATGATGAAGAATCTGGCATAATAAAACATCAAAAAGCAAAAGTGGGAAAAAGCCAAAACCATTGTTTACAAAAGAGAAACGAAATCTTAAGCATCAGCATATTTCCTTAGATCAGTGCATTCACAAATTTCCCCAGGTTGAAAGTTCACACATGAAATCTTTAGTCTAGACCTCGGTAATCGGGCGGGTTGGGTTCAGATAAAACCTGTTCGGGTTCGGGTTTTTTGGATTGGAGATCCTATATTCAATTGGAATAATTTTAAAAAGGTGAAAATATCAACACCGTTAAGTTCTAAACCCTGCGCCAAATGGATATGTTAGACTCGAGAGCTATTGAAGAGTAATTGGCTAGTTAAGATCAAGACGACTTTAACCAAGAAACGATGTAAGGCCCTCACATTAAAAGGGGTTGTGGCAAGAGAAAAACCATCATCAAAATAAAGACATGAACAATAAGGAATAGGATTATATAATTTAGCAACGAAATGACAGGTATGATGGAAAAAGTTATTGTTCTTTAATGTTGATTTAAAATTCCGTACCTGAAGTTTCGCTACTGTTGAATATATAAATTCAGTGCTTTCTTCGCTTGCACGGGAAATGGACAACACAAGCTCCTGAAAAAGAAAAAAAGCAGAATACTCTTACCACAAAGAAGCTTGCAACCTTCTAGTCCGAAAGTGATAAATTGAAATCATGCATTACCTTCTTAGAATGTTTCAGTTTTCCATGAAACCCAATGTAATCCCCTTCTTGCAATGCTCTCAAACAACTGAGAAATAAACATGTTAAAACATGGAGAAAGAGACACCCCAAAGGTGGGAGCTAAGCTAATGTCTCATGCGAAATATTGAGGACTTTCCAAAGTTAAATAGAATTTCATCACAACTGACCAGTGACAATAGGACATGACCCAAGAACCAGAGACCAGCAATTATGTATACTTCAACTACTTAATTCCAAAAATCTTCTGTAACATATCATACTTATTAAATAAAATTCTTAAGGCCAGATGGCAAATTCAGTGTCAGATGAATTTGGTGAAATCCAGAGGTACAGATAGGTAAAAATATCTAATGGCTAAAATAGCATCAATGATACAAAAGAGTAAAAATATATTACCAGTGCAGATTTTCATGATAATTATTATTCTTGACTTGTTGCAAAGATTGGCAGTGCGTTTGTGGGAAAAGTAAAGAGAAATCCCATTTCCCTGCACGCCATGCAGCCTCATACTGCAAACAAGAAGTCGATTTTCAGCTGAATTATCATAGCCACGTCTCATTCAATAAGTTAATTGTTTGATAATTAATGTTATAGCAGACTTTGGCCAATGTTCCAGCCAAAAGATTTAAAATCTGGTAAATGTTGTTGCTAAGCAACTCCTTCAGTATCTCCTATACAGCATATCTTTTCTATATCACACGACATATTTATGTGTTAAGTTGTTAACCAATAAAAAATTTTAGACAGAGAGTTCCGTGTATTGAATAAATAGAAGAAAACTTAATCGAATCAGGAGGCATACCTGCAATTCGATGAACTCTGGATCGTACTGAAAACATCCTTCTCGGGAAGTCAAGCCTTGGCTATAAAGATCCAGGACATGCATACAGCCTGTCTGCTGCAACGACCGAATGAGTCCTTTGAACGGTCTTCTCTGGACTTCCCCTTCACCGAAAACAGAATGACGTGCACTAGTTGTTGGCTGAAATTGATCCACCTCTAGATTTTCATAAAGTCCATCAGGCACCACCATTTTCTGTGAACGTGCTTGTAGGTCATAATACTCGAGTGCCCTAGTCCATTTGCCCTCATGCTCGAATGTGATTATTTGAGCAGACAACTTTCAGATTGCATCCATGTAACAGAAACAGAAATTATCATTCACATATATGAAACCAGTCGAAGATAAAAAAACTGTTGCATACGATTTCCCCACTTCGTTTTCTACTGCACACAATTGCCAAAATATATTTTTAAACTAGTTACCCAAAAGAAATTATGTATTAACTATTCATTATTTGGTTGCCGTTTTCATGTTTCATTCGTTATTAGCAGCGGAATCGAGTTAGTTTTCTCACAAAATTCCTGCAGTAGGTAACAAAAATGTATAATGTTACCAGGTTCAGGAAAATACTGACTACCAACCATTTCCAATAGGCAAGAATTTTAGTATCAGAAACTAACCTTATTTGAATGTATGACCCCATACAGGCTGTCAGGCTCGTTTATCCTTGTTATTGCAGACACAAGTATTTCAACATGATCCGGCAACTGTTAACCACAAAGAAAACGAACAATTAGAAATCGGTACAAACAAAACCACGTTCTCTGCTGCATGAAACCAAGCAAAGATACTCTTGTTTGCATTCTCTTTTTCTACATGGAGACCACAGTTTGCAGTTTTGTATAAATGCATCAATGAAAGTCTAATATATGACGATGATTTATGACTCATTACTTAATAAGCATAAACCACAATGCTTATAGTTATTTGGTTAAAAAGATGGAACCATGGAGGAGCCAGTACAATATTATCTACTTCAATATTCCCCAATGAATAATAACATGTATTCCTTATAAGTACCATATCATGATAAGAAAAATCAGGATCTCCGAGGCTTAGATTGCCAAATTTCTCTTCACACCAATACTCCACATACATGGAGGCAGTCAAATATGCACCACAAACCTGGGAAAACGAGAAGAGTTATACAATGCAACTAACTTAAATTTTTTATTGCTTTAAAAGAAAAGGGAAGACTCACTACTGCTGATCTGGCAACAACAAGATAATCAATGGAAAGCCAGTAAACCTGATCAACAAAAGTCATTCTCAATTATGGAGATATTAAAGGAAAAAAGAGTATTACAAAAACAATTATGGAGATATTAGCCAACTAGAGTCATATGTAATGATACAAAAACAACTACAAAATGAATCAGAAAATTAATACCAAATGAATTTTTATCATAGAACTAGCACCGCATCTGACAGGGATATTAGTTTTGCATTCAGCAATAAATTAAGTTACTAAACTTCAAAGTTGATCATTTGAAAACAATCAGTTCTTACATGGAAAACAAAACATATACAAAACTAACATTTTCCTATAAAATGCAATTGAAAATCTTAGCATGAAACCAAAAACTCTTAGATAAGGAGATTTCTGGTAATACCAAACTCATAAAAATATTGCATGGATCAGCGATGCTCATCCTCGGAATAATGCATAAGGTAATTGAAGCTAATATATACCTTGTCCCAATTTGTAGTTATGGACGATGCCATTCCATTTTGTGCTGTTTCAACATCTCTAGTCTTAGCAGCTGCGGAACCAGATCTTGAATTGTAGCCGGAAAGCTTAGCATTCTGCAAGAGCATTTCATATGTTAGTTTTGGTCATTTCTCATATTTCATACGGATCTTTTATACAACAAAAAACGATGTGATGCGGATCACTATAAAAAGGGCAGAAATAGAAGAATGTCCTTATAGACTCCCCATGAATTGCGCTACTCTGTTATTGATGTTGAAGCTTATTTCTTACACAGGATAACAATTTTCTCAGGAACTGCAAACAGGTCAGTGCTAAAATCAATACCCTAACCTTTTCTCTCTTAGTCTGTCCAGAAAAAATTGATCTTTCGAGGACATAACACATTCGCAGTTCATTCAGGGTATTTAACATAATTTGCTTCGATTTTGTTAGCTTGTTCGAATCAATGAAGATATGCTTTTTCACCTGCATATGGGAATCACAAGCTTTAGTCAAAGTAATACACAACCCTAAAGGAAAATCATGAAGCATATGACAAGAATAATGCTTAGCTCATCAACAAAAGAAAACAACCATGGTTCTCGTAGTTTTTAATTCAGTTGTTGACAAAAGTCAAGATGGGGTCAAAATAGGAAACATAAAAGTAAGCTATACTGAAGAAAAAACCGGAAAGAGTACATAAGAGATGTGGATTTGACTTAACAAACAGAGATATCCAGAGGAGAAAGAATGGAAGCAAGCAGAAAGAAGAAGCATTACTGTTTGGTCCAAAAAATACAAGAGATACCTGTGACGTGATTAATTCGTGTAAATTGATATCCATCCCTATCCTTCCCGCAAGACTAACAACAACACTAGGGAATAAAAGCTCAGATATTTCAGCTTTCAGCATTGATATGTTCTGGTATAACCTGTCACACAAAGTTCGAACAATGATCCACCCAATAAAATTTTTATTTGAATAATTTAAATTGATAACTCTGGTAAATAGGAACCAAACAGATACCTTATCGGGACATCCTCACATAAAGCGATCATACAGTACACAAGCGGACAAATCCATCTATCAAAGTTTTTATTTTCTGTGGACCACACTTCAGACTTCTCCACTGAAAGTTTCTCAGCTGGAGGCCAAAAATGAATCATTCTTGAGTAAAATAAAGAAAGAGGAATGAAACATGGACACAATATGTTTGAATAGATATGTCTATGTCATCGGTAGAATGTAATAGAGGTACTTATTACTGAATTCTGTAATCTTCCCAGGCATTTCTAGTCAGAAGATAAATCAGGAACTAGACCCAGGCATTTCATATGGCTTAATGACTTCATCAGTATCCTCCATTTTTTGGTTTAGATTGCATCAATAACAGTCATCCAGTAACATTAGATTTCGGTTCTCAATTATTTCTAGAGAAGCACTTACATAAAGAAACTTGAGAATAAAAACAAATAATAGTATCTAAAAGGAGGAAAGGTTCACATAAAATATAGAAATTTATAAATGGGATTACTACCACGAACCATGAGATTCCTATATAGAGAATATGTTTAATAAGATCTTTGCCATAATGTCAAGGTTCATGGAATAACTAAACTACCTTTGAACTGCTTTTGGCTATCCAGTAAGATTTTTTCCACTATGTCAAGGTTCACTCCCCTGCCATGCACCTACAAAAGCGAAAAAAAAAAAAAAAGAAAGTCTGAAGAGGCAGAGGAGTTTTGAATTTAGGATACCCTAAGACTGTTAGACAGCAGCATTATATTGATGGGAACAGTCCTAGTATATGAATTATCTGAGAAACATCAACCAATAAAAAATAGCATAAGAACAGAAAGCTAATGCAGAGAAGAAGCTCACCTCAATCGAAGATCTCTCACATGAATCTAAAGATGATAATGCTCGTTGGCCCCTATCGGTTGAAAGAATTCCCTACAATAAAGAGAAAGGGATATCTGTATAGCTGAATAAAAAATTTAAAGTAAAACTTGCAAACAACTAGCCCTTCTAGATAGGAGACAAGATATTACAGAATAACTTTTTGGAATGAATTGCAAACCCTATAATGCATGACAATTGGGAAGTTTCATAACCTTTTGACTGAAATATGACGGGACTTAAGACAGAAAGGCTCATAACCTTCATTTGCATGATACTAGTTTATTAAATTATCAATAGATCAGAAATTTGATAAGGAATAAAGATGAGGTAAATATGAGTTTAGCATGAGTACGACAAATATGAAAAGAGCAGGAGTGTGACAAACATAAAACAGCAGACCAAAAGTTAAAGGCCGAATATGCCAAATTAGATCATAGTCAGATAAGCACAGTCAGATTACAACAGGTAAATAAAAAATCTCAAACCAAACAAACAACTGACAAAAAAGAAACAAGTACAGTCAAATCTGTTTAACTCAGAAAACTGACCCGAAGGGTTTGAGATGTTGCATCAATAATCTTTACAGAGTCATCCAAAAGATACTTCTTCAGAATTTTCAGCAGTGTGATAAGGATTTCATCAGATATGCCGTTCTCAGTAAAAGATATGACTTCTGATTCAGTATTACGGCTACAAAATTGAAGATCATGCATGGAGTTTAACTCCCCAGGAACGTGGAAAACAACAGTGTGCGGGTCCCTAATACCAACCTACAGTAAAAAAGACGATAAGACCATAGATTTAAATTCGACATGCAAGTGATATTGACCACAAAAGAGCGTTACATACCCTGGAAAGAAAATCAGACACCAAAAGTCCCATACTATCTGCTTCATCAGAGTCAGATACACGGACAAGAGTCCAAACAGCAGTTACAATTTCATCGTCAGACTGCCAAAATGTTTCTGCAGTTTCTGCATTAGTTTCTTCTTGAGAAACTTCATAAGCTATGAGCTTGTTATGCAGTGCTTGGAGACTGCAAGGACATGATAGATTTATCAAACAATGTGACAAGAGTAGAGGAATAAACAGAAATAGACTCTGGCAAAAGCTTCAGAACCCACTGCTGCAGTTTGATATTCTAAGAAAATCATGGCACAAAGGGTATTCTTAATTCATATCTCACGATTATGTAACTCATTAAAGATATAATTGATACCTCCTGGAAAGGATTCTCGGTGGAAGATAAGAAGATCTTCTAGCACACTGTTGGTAGTGGAACAGGAAAGAAACAAAAGTTGGATATTGATAAAATTCCAGCAAAAATGTAATCATTAAAAATTGCATGATGACCTTCAACAGATGTTTCCTCGGAGAATACGCTTCACATATCTTGAGGTGTGATTCACGAATGACTTGAAAAATTTCCATGTTAGGGAATGGTTCCAAATCCTGAAATAGATGAACAAATAGAAGAGATAAATTTCACGATTATTCCCGGCACTGGTAGGACAAAAAGGAAGGCAGCATTATATAGGTAGGGTGCCTACTCTGATATCTTCGTCAAGGGTAGTATCTGAATTAACAACTAGCTTGTGTAACAAATTTACGAGTTGAGATGGCTTAGAACCAGAAATTTTGGTATCTACTTCAGCATCAATGCAGCATGTAACGAGCTTTGAGACCAAAAACTAAAAAGCAGATAGAGAAAAGTAAACCATTTTTTAAAAAGAGTAATAAAAAACCCTTGATATTTCAAAAATGGCCACAAATAATAACATTAACACATACCTGGAGTTGGTCACCAACTACACTAACAATTTCTTTGGCTGGATTGCTTTTGAACGAATCCAGCAAACAGGAAGCAATACTACAACACTGGTCTTGTAACGAGGGATAGCCGATAAATTGCCCAACAAGATTGAATATGTAACTGAAAGAGAGCACAATTAAAGATCAATGTACAAAGTTTTTTATAGCTCGGAAGTAGAGATTCCCCCTTCAATGCCAATGTAAGATCTCACCAAAAGAAACATCACGCAAAGCTTTTGTAGAAGAAAATGTTATGACAGTCAGTATCTTAATTTTAACAAACGAGTTCAAGAAAATAGCAAAACCAAAGGCCAAGTAAAACTACACCTTCTAACATCTACAACAACATAGTTTCTACTCAAGGAAAAGGGAAACAAACAAATGGTCAAGCTCATAGCTAATAGCTATTAATTCTAAAAGATCCCAACAAATCAGAAAACAGTAAAATATCAGTATCTTAATTTTAACAAACGAGTTCAAGATAATAGCAAAACCAAAGTCAAATAAAACTACACCTTCTAACATCTACAACAACATAGTTTCTACTCAAGGAAAAGAAAAACAAATAAATGGTCAAGCTCATAGCTAGCAGTTCTAAAAGGAGCAAAGAAATCAGAAAACAGTCAAATATTAGTCACTTTCTTGTTAAAGAATTAGAGTACTAGCAACCAAATAAGCTCAACTAGATAAACTGAGATTTCTGCTCACTTTAAGGAACTTGGAACTGATGCTCTATGGCCAAGAAGAATTGTAAGCTCTTCAAGAGCGGCTAAATGATGACGTGTATGCCGATGATGGCATGCAGCTGACATTCTATAGTGCATTTCTTTGATGAACTGCGAAAATAAGAAAAAAATATACTGTGAGTAAAGTATCAAATTTACAAGAAACGCGTTATCTCGTCAATAAGCTTCGGCAAATTAAAATTTCACCATGAACACTCTATCCGGGCGAAAAATATTTATCCTGTCAGTGATTACCGCATCCTTAGGATCATCAACGCTGCAAAAACCAAGTAAAATCATATACAGGAAAAACTAAAACAACAAGTCTACATTGAGTGAGCAAGAAATTCTACGTTTCCAGAAAACCATCCACAACCGTTTGAACTGCAAGAGAAATAGTGTCACGAGAAAAAGCAGGAACTGGTGGTTCTGGTGAAGAGGAAGCACATGATAATATAAAACTAACAATAGAAACCTGAAAACAGAATAGGGTGCCCATTAGAGACTCAAGATGTTATAACTGAGCAAGTATATTATAATTTTTGAAACTAGGATCTCCGACAAAATGAAATTAAAATTTTTTGATCGTGCAGTTCCCAATGCTTTGATCTTGGATGAGAAGGTTTGATTAACTGTGTCTAGCTGATTAAACTAGCTTAATAATGGCAGCCTGGAAAATTTTCACCACAAACACCAAAGACAGAATGCTTGAATCATGAGTGAAATGTTACGGGTACCATACCATATTCTGTTTAATTAGCTTATCCCTCTCATTCTCGCTGATCTCACCCACATACAATATTGAATTCTGAAGAACCATTGCACCTTTATCACATTCTGATGTTTTACTACAGTACAAACCCATACATATCGAAAATATTGGCACAAAATTTTCTTTGACCAACACGACCACCGGTTTACCAGCCATCTGAAAATTGTAAACCATGTAAGTGAAATAGAGATCAGAAAAGGGGCCATACAAAATTTGAAGACAAAGCAACCAAAAGTTTGAACATATTCTAAATTTCATCAAAATGTCCTTTAAACATCTCCATAACATGGAATTACAGTTTTCCAACACGTTCAGTGATGTCCATAAAAGATATAACGAAGCAATCTTACCTTAGCTACCCAATCAAGATTAGTACGATCTTCATGCAACAAAAGAGCTGGAAGTAGCCAGTGGGAAAACAAATGGATGAAATATTTCGGTTCAGCCTTTGGAATGAACAGCTGACTTGTCTGCAACAGAGCAAAAACCAGAAGACGTGAAATGCTAAAATGTACTCAATTCAATTTTTTCAAACTTGTAGGATATCCAATAGCAAATGTCAATATTTCATTCTTTCTCCGGAAATTTACTTTGATATTTTAGTCAAACTGTGTGTCATCTTACATATTGTAGACCCATTTTCAAGAGAAACAAAAAAAATTTTGAACCTACTTTACTGTACTACAAGTTTGGATCTAAATGCTATTTTGGTTGAAAAATATATAAAAAAAATAAAACTCCTTGAATTATGAAACAGAGAATATCAAGGTGCACATATATAGTTTCCTGAAAAGGTAATATAACCATTGCAGAGAACAACTCCTTGAATTATGAAACAGAGAATATCAACCTACACCATACCTCAACAAGACCAACTAAACTGACACCACATGCAACCCAGAAAAAGAGGATTGGGCCCAAGAGTTCCTCCAGGTACTGCACAAATAATTTAAAAAGAGATGTAAATGATTTCACCAGGCAGCATTTACAAGGTTCAGAGGTGTGTCAAGTCAGGTAAGTCCGAAGATATTCAGAAAGAGCAAAAAAATTAAAAGATTTCTCATGCAGGTCTGAAAGAGAAAAATAAAAGAGAATCAATAATAACACCTTGAACCTAGAAGGATAATGGAGTTGGGCTGATAGATTGTCAAGTGCAGCAATGATTAATTCCCTAGTAGAAAAAAGGCCAGATAAGTCAAAGAAGTTTCCAGTTAAAAAAAAAAAAGATGTTAACAGTTACAAGAAATAAATACCTCTGACAAGGATCTATAGCCGAAATAGCGCAAATCATAAAAACAGCCTGCATATCAGTGAAATACACAGATAATTGATTGTATACTCAATCCAAGAATTCAAAAAAAAATGAATAAAATATTACTTGCAACTCTATGTTCTCACTGTGATAAGCAAGGTGCATAAGAGTAATGATGACTGTCTCCATTTTTTGGCGAGGCTGAGGACCAGCAGCCAAAACATCCATTGCAGTGACTAGTTTTTCCTTTGAGGAGGTTACCAGTATAATACCAAAGCTGGAGCTGGAAAAAGAAATAAAAAAAATAACTAGTGAGGCACTTCAATTTGACAACAATATCTGAAAACAGTAATAAAAATTAACAATTAACAACTAATAAGTACTACAACCGAACATTATAGAAATGAATACCGAGTGTCAAGTATCAAATTAACATTGAAGAATAACATGGTCTGTGAAGTAAGACTCGCAATCAATAAAGGACCATGTATCATAGACATTTACTTGAACATTCATTTTGTTTATAAAAAATACTTGAACATTCCTCTTTTCCTTTTTTTTTTTCTTTTTTAGGTAAGCCACAAGAATCTGTATAATCAAGTGCCTAACAGTTTCTTACTAGGACAACACCCAACTAGAAAAATCCAAATCAAAGGCAAAAATCAGCCTCTTTCCCTTTTTTTGGTAAGCCAAATGGCCATCCCACAACAAAGGGAGAAATCTGTACGGCCGAGTATCTAACAGTTTGTCTTACTAGGGAAAAAAAGCCATAGGATAGTAACTGTTTAGAAGAAACAAACACCAAACTTACCAAATATCTTGGAACAATGCCTCATGGCCATCCCACGTCTGGAACAAAATCCCAATTTTTCTTGCCAGGACAAACCTCACTCGATAATCGGAGTCATTTAGCATTAACAGAAGTCGCCCAATCATTGTCTATAATAAAACAGAAACTCAATTAACTGTACAACAAGAGAGTAAATAAAGTATGAATTCCACAAGGAACCAAGTAAGAACATTTAAAAGTAACCGTTCCGAAAATAAAAACTATTAGCATTAGTGGGTAAAACAGGAAAACTATTATAAACACACTGTAAGTTTACTCTTATAAGATAAAAGACATATTTATCATGAACACACTGTAAGTTTTCTGCTTTACGTTAATAATTTCATACTAGTAATGTGTGCAAGGAAGATTTCAATTTTCCATCTGCAAACAATAGGAATCGAATAATCTGAACAAAATGTACAAAAATGTAAATTTTCAAAACTAAGTTACGAAACCCTAAGGCAGGAATATTTTTGCTTCATAAAAAGCAGTTCAAAGAGAAGAAAAAACATAAGAAAGGTAATCAATATGAAATAGTGATTTATATGAAAAGTAGGCACCTGACCAGTCTGAGGATTAAGCAAGACCAGATCACATATACAGTTGATCAGCTTTACACGCCCAAACCATCCCAGGAGACCAAATTCAGAAACTTTATTCACTATTGAACCAAGTTGGACAAAGACCTGCATGTTACATGAGCAATGAATTAAGCAAATTATGTAAAATAACCAAGTAATCAACTTAAACAAGAAATGATATTACCTGACAACTTTCTCCTTCTTTCAACAAATCACAGTTTTTTCTAACTCCAGAAGAATCCATCCCCGAGGATGATAAAGTGCAAAGTAAAACATGCAGAGCAGTGACTATATTGAGACAGTTATGCTTGATCTTTACTTGTGTGCTAAGCATGCCATCCAAAAAAATAACCTTGAAGTAAAATAATGAAGCAAAAACATACAAACACAAGAAAATTTGGTTGAGATGTTGATATATAACACACAAACCCTCGACGTTTTTCTCTAAATATTCATGAAAATTTCAAAAAATTTGAATTCCATACCAAATCATTAACTTTCGGCATAGAAGTCAAGCATGAAAGCTGGCATAGATGATACAGTATATTTTCTAGAACCTACAGATAAGCAGACGGCTGCTGTAAGGTCACCCACAAAAGCTTGAGGTATTGATACATGAAAGAAAAAACTACCTAATACCTTATGATCGCATTCCTTCTCCAAGAGATTATACAGAACATCCCATGTAGGAAACTGAAGCACGGGAGAAAAACATGAGATAAGTGATATCATGCCCAACTTCCAGTTCCCCCTAGAAACGGGCAAGCCAGGTACAGCTTTTCCACCAGAAGTTATAATATCCATCTCTTTAGTGTCTTCAGGTAGATCTAAATCCATATCCACAATCCTGCCAACTTCTGGGGAATCAAGTGCTAACGATTTTGAAGGTACAGTGTCAGAATGAGTATTCCAAGCGTGCTCAGTATATTGTCCATAGACTTTAGCAAACGACCGCAAAAGGTTCTCTAAGGAGTGAATTACAGTATCATAACTAGTGCCAAGAAAATTTTGGTCTCTTTTGATGCTGAAGACGGGAGATTTAATAAGGGACCTCAACGAAACTATTATAGAACATTTCTCATTAAAATCTGAGCCAAACCCTAAGGAACCAAGCCTTTGAAAATCATTGAGGCTCTTAAAAACTTCATCAGCAGCATGATCCAGGCTTTCTAACAAATACTGGCATGCTTTTAAGAAGAACGAATTGCTTCCTTTACACTTCCTGAGAAATGAAAACGAAAATTCAATTGCCTGAAAGAACATTTTACACAAGGAGCTACCAGTTTAAGCTAGTTCATCGAGGATCCGAAACTACACAACCTTGCCTCTCACAGCTACATGCAAAGAACATGATGACACTACAAACAGAACTAAGACTCATCTACAAGTAGTGCTCACCATCTATCAAGAAAATTATGAAACTTTTGGTATAAACTACATACACATTCTAAAGGACTGACAGAGAAAATCTGAAACGACAATAACAATATCAGTCATTCACACATTTTAGGAAAACCAAGACTAGGATGAGTTGACTAACCTTGTGATAAAAGAACCATGCATAAAATGACACAAAAGAGCACATCCCATAAAGATGTCAGAGAGTGGTCTTCTCTCATTGTCCTCTGGGGTAATGCTAAGAAAATACATATCCATGTCATGAAGCAACGGATCTCTTAATACCAGAGGTAGTTGTACTACGTCAGGAACTTGACAGCTAGAAATCTGAATATACAGAGAAACAAAAAAATTGTCAGCTGAGAAATGAGTTAGGAAAAGGCAAAAAGAAATTATGGATCCTCCACCTTGCTAGATTTTGCGCAAACTATAGTTAGAGCCTCCACCGAACATTCAAAGACTCCAAATCTTTTTTCTAGTTCAACATCATCTGTCTGCAAAAGAAACAAAAACAGTGACTTCCAGTATTCAATTATTCAATCCCTAAATAACAAAAAAAAAGGCACCTTCACCACATCATTCACCTGTTCACAGACATCCCATCCCAATGGTGTTGGAAGATGTTCCTTAGGTGGTGGAAGTGAAGTCTTGAGACCAGCACATAGGGAAAACGCAGCTGCTGGTAGAAGCTGATTCATTCTCTCATTTAGTGTCAAACGACCCTAAAAACATTTTAGCCATAAGCAGGATTTCCAATTTGATATTCTGGTACAATGAGGCACACATCATTTGAGACTTATAATTGTACGATGCTTACTTCAGTTAGTGAACCTGATGAGATTTCGAACAATCTCTTATAATTTTCAGTTTCACAAAACACAGAGGATATAGAATGCAGCAGCTCTTAACAACTAGTTGGCAGGAAATAACACGAGGGTGAAATTTCACTGCCTGAACCAAGAATAAAGTTGTTAACTACGACTATCAAAACTATGCCATGATCAATCTACATGATGGAGTAAAACAACTCAGGTTTATGATTTTGTTTGGTCAGATCCTAGACAACACCTCCTCCACAGTGAGTAAGAGGTACCACATATCATCAGACAAAAAATATAATTACTGATGAGATATCTGAGCCAACTGAACTTGTGTTCTTCTGACAAAAAATTAAACTACCTTCCAGCTTAGGGGCGCACAAACTGCTCTCAGGAGATTGCGTCGAAGGTGTAACTCATCTTGGAGGTTTCCCTGCACAAATGGGTCCATCACAAATAGGAAACACCATGATGATGTACCAAATTTTCAAGACTTGTAAGGTTTAGAAATAAGTCAACAAAGAATGTAGATACCAAATAAATACAACTGCAGTGAGAAATTGGCTTACCTGACAACCCATACGTGAAAAGTAACATGCAATGAAGTACAAGGCCGGCCTGAGTAAAAGTTGTAAGTCTTTAGATAACATTAGAGCCATACAGCATCTACTAGTTACAGCAAACCAATAGTCAAACACAAATAATCTCATGGAATGAAACAATTTTTAAACCTTTTTAGAGAAAAAGATGTATAGAAACTTATTATCATTTTATTTCAGGAAAAGTGAGGCTCTAGCCTGTGTGCACCTCAGGAAATAGCTGAACAACATGGCTTATAAAGTTTAGAGGATGAAAGGCTTACTCAGAGGGTATGTGTCTGAATAACTGATGATCCCACACTTCCTGAGGCAGAATCCCAACGTTTATGTGGTTCTGATTGAGGAAACAAGAATATTAGGAGGCTGAGTCTTTAGAAAAATTAAAAAAAGAATTATTTAAAAACTAACATTTGAAATAATTGATCCAAGAAGGACCAAGACAGCATCAACCTGCATTAAAATAGTGTAGCATCAGCCATATGTTCGTGCATTTGTGGATCCTAATCAGCTAAACAAAGTGAGTAGTCAAAAATTAACTTTAGCTAAAAGAACTAACAACCACCCTTTAAAAGCATTGGCTAACCAATAAACCCCTTGACATTGGTCCCCATCAAAATAGCTATTTTACCTAGATATATATCAACTTTAGAAAGCCATTTAAATGGGAAATAAAAGAAACGGTGAACAAATAAACCATCCCCAAGAAAACTATTTTCAATAAATTAAAACTCCAAAGTTCAAGTTGTTTTCTGGATACCTATATACAAGTTCAAGTTTCAATGGTGGAAACTTATATATGCTACCACGTCCAAAGGAAGCAACAGTTTTTGAACAAATCATATACTGTGCAAAACAAGAAAGAATATAAGTAGATAAGTGCACATACAATAACACTCATGCTGCTGAATGTTGCCAGCCCATGGATTAAAGAACTCCAAATCAATTGCCAACCACGATCTAGCTGCAAATAATATGGTTTAGAAATCAAAAGTTACAAGCAAATTAGATTCATAATAACGTATTACATTAATGAAATCAGGAATTTAAATACAAAGCTGAAATGAATAGGGCATGAATACCAGTTCAGCAATCATAAAGATTTCCACAAATCAATCAGTAAACATAGGATTCCAAAAGCCTAAAAACTTCCTGCTTTTTAACAAAAATGGCATATAATTCTCTACCATTAAGTTGAGTCCAAACTTAGCATCAAAAAACCACATTACGTGGATAGGCTTTTAAATATTAATGTTCAGTTCAGTTGACACCAAACTGTTTGGCAAGATGCAATCATAGAAATAATATAATTCTTCAACCTCTCCACGATGTGATCAAGAAATCCAAGTATTAAATTACTTTAGGAACAATATCGAATCAGCTCTGAATCTCAACAATGCAAGTTTCTGTGAACAAAGCTTTTCCAATAACCTATAATACGCATATTAAACATACACACACAATGACACAAAGGTAGTAAAGGCTGTAAAATACCTCACTTGAGGAAAAATTTGAGTTTGATATGTCCACAGTGGTATCTGGAAGTAACAACCCAGAAGAGAGCCCTTGCAAACTCCTTCAAATAAATCAAAGTTTCACAATAAACTAACTGAGATAGAAGCGAATTTAACAACTTGAAAAGTTACATTAAACAAAAATCCCCAAATGCCTGATATCATTTTACATTTTTTTGGTACTAAACACCTAGTCACCTAGAGGTCCTCGACCACAAGTTATTTGTAAATATATGAAGGAACTTGCTGCAAATTCTGGATATTAAACACCTGAACTCCATCATAAACGTACCTCAGAGTCCAAAGTAGACCATCATAAGAACGTCTCATACTGGCATCCTCTAGAAGTCTGTCATATAAAGATTGAGTAAACAAAATTAGCCCACTGTTACGGATGAAAGTAGTATGAGACTGAAACTTTCAGCTGTTACAGTGCTATGAGAATAGGATACTTCAATCAGGTTATTGATAAGGAATTTAAAATCATAAAATACCAAAGTTACTACCATAATAGGACGCAACAATTGCCAAGCAATGTTGAATCATATTATTGTTTGGAAGTTGGAAATATGAGAAACAGCTGAAATCAAAAGTAATGAATCAGTAGACTCCTGATTTGCACTCATAGAATTGTGTTAGCTTGTTTACTTAGTTAATGCAGCATAAGAGTCAACAAAAAAAATATACAGCATGTCACATAGGTTAAAAAAAAGGGAGATGATATACAGAGACATACAAAAAAGTTTAAAAGAACACACAAGAAAAAAAAAGTAACCATCACTCAGCCAATAAACACGTTTAGACAAGTACTATTGAGGCGTACAATTGTACAAATTCAATACTCCTTGTTGAAAAAACAATCCTAAGCTCTTAGCTACTGTTCTCCTAGAGGCAAAGAAACAAGATCCATGTAATATCTAACTCTAACTTCCCAAATTACCTTTGAAAGTTTGTGCAGATGGCTTCAAACCAGTAAATAAGGAGATCCTTATTCATGCGATAACAATAACTCCGAACTAGACAGCCAAAGGCAGCACACCTGGGTAAAGGTTATGTACTTCAGTCCACGTATTCATATATGAATAAAGTTTCTGGGGGAAATAGGGAGAAAAAGAAATTAGAATTAGTACAAGGACACTAGGACAGCATCAAGACTGACAGAAATAATACAAATATTTGTTAGAAAGGGATGTGTTGTGCCCTTTAAACTTTCTCCCAGCATTACGGACTGAAATAAATTATAAGTGTCATAACGAATAAACCTGTACTCATCAAAGGCATTATTATGATATGCCTACACATATATCTAGAAAACAACTCTCGCAAATAAAAAGATATCAGCAGATTGGATATCCTTTTGTAATGCTCTGATCAGAAACGTACCAAAGCCATTTTCCTTCAGTTAGTGTCTCCACCAGACGCAATGCAATATGTTGCTTCCGAGCTCGTTTCTCTGACTGTGATGGTCTAGATGCACTGACACATGCCTGCCAAAATACTAAATGTCAGCACTCTTTCTCCAAGACATCTAGACACACAAACAAGCAAAACACAATGAACAAGGCAATGAGGAAACATGCACTTCTATGATGGGATTCCATTGATTGTCTTGCTCAAAAAATATTCTCAAATTACAAAGACCAAACTTAGTACAGAGCAAATATTCTTCAGAAATCATATTTCGATTCAATTAAAAGGGGGTAAAGGAAGATGAAGAAAAATCCAGACACTGCTAAAAGAAAACTAAAATTGGTCGGACGAGTTGGTACTATGTTGTTAGCCATATTAAGCTACTCAAATAACAAAGTAATTTGCATACAGAACAGGTACCCGGTACAACACATGTGCAGCCAGCTCAACCAAGCTATTCTGATAGCTGCTCAATGCCCCTAACTTATCCTCCTTGGTTGAATCACCCCTAAATAAGTTTTTAAATTAGAAATCCATAACTTCACAAGACGTGTACAAAATGTAAAGAAGTCATCTCTTGGAAGAGAGAGGACTCAAAGAAAGATGTACCATGATGCAGAATTTGATGAACTACCAAGATCCAATTCACGCGTAACCACATCCAAAAGTTGTTCCACCAGAGAACTGGATTCACTAGAACCCCTTGTTAAATTTAGCTGAAGTCTTCCATAAGACACAAGTATATCCTACAAGGCAGAACAAGAAAAAAAAAAATATATATATATATATAGATATATATATAACTTAGACCATGAAACCGTATTAAGAAAATATTCATTTATTTAAACAAAGGGCTACCACGGAAAAAAGAAAAAGAAAAAGAAGAAGACCTTGAGGTTTTTATCATGTGTTGTTAACCAGCAATGGAACACAAATTTTTCAACTGCATTATGAATTTCCAATGACGAAGAGCCTAAATTAGGACCATCCTTCAGCAAGAAGGTATTTACACATTCTATAAGCTTGCGTGAAAGCTTTCCCTCATCTCTGTAAGTGTTATAATAAATTAATATAAATTTTACTACTGTTGGCAAAGGAATTTACAGATCTGAGTGAGAGACTGACTAACAAATAAAATCGAACCTTACAGAAGAGAAGATATGAATGAGGCCATTCACAATTTCTTCTCGAAGATCATCAGGAAAATCTCCAGGGGGGTTCTCTAGAAGTGACTGAAGAGTAAGAACATAGCGAAAAACCTCCTCTTTCTGGCTATGTTGACCAATTTTTTTCTCAGAAAACGCCGCTTCAGCCCTTTCCATGTATAGCAGCACCAAACCTTGCAGAAAATATATTATAAAGATATCCAACACCAACATATCACCAGACCATATGCTCCAGATCCATGACAAGAAAAACATTTAAACAAGATATATTTGAAGGGAACTTACTGGAATATGTACGCTTCCTCATTTGGAAACGGTACTCTCTAATTTCCAAAAGATGGCGGAGTATGGTACCATATTCGGACTGAAAGCTTGGTGCATTGCTCAAGATATCATGTACATGTGTAAAGAGGGTTTTAGCCATAGATAGCAAAGGAAATTGTAAACCTGAGACATCAAAACATGGGAAAAGATGATTTCTTGATTAGAGAAATGCACAATAAAAGTGTACGCATTAAGATATATTTCTGTGATTAAATAAATAGCATGCAGAACAGACAGGCGCATGGAATATTAATAAGATGAACCTTAAACTATCTACCAACAATGTTTACGTTCATCCAATTTGTTCTCAGATTGTCTTCTAGAAAGAAACATATAGCACCTTTTTGGTTCCATTAGCTAGCTTATACAACCGTATGTGTTTTTTAAGGTGACGAGAGGACATAATAACTACAGGAAACATTAAGAGTCAGATTACAAAGTTCCTGACCAAGAGACTTGATACTTCTGTTCTTAGAATGACAACATGAAACGTCTTTGCAAGCACAAAGAATTTACAGGAAAAAAATTAAAACTATATTACGCTTCTAATTCACCAGAAATTACTTACTAAGATTCTCACCAGGAAACTTAGTTTCTTCTGTCCTCTGAATAACAACTCGAAGCGTCTTTGCAAATGTTGGCTTGGGCAGCCGTCGCTTACTACCTGATACCTCCATCGAGACACATTGGAGAAGAAGTTTAACCAAAAAGGGCCATGTTTCAGCTGCAAGAAAAAGTAAGGTTCAGGATTAACTTCAAAAGAGGCCATCAAAACTGCAGAAGGAAATATCACTACTGAGTACCTACCGTTTGGAATCTCGTCCAACTTAAGCTTAGCTGTGTTTTGCGAAAGAAATCTACAGAAGGTAATTGACCTTTCCCCTTCGAGCCATGTATTCAAAAACTTGAAACCATCCTGGATATACAAATAATGTAAGAAACTCATCAACATAAGAAACCTTGAAATGGAATATTTATTGATCAACATAAGAATCTAGTTGCATAACATAATATAGAAATGGATAGATTCATAATTTTCATTAAACGCACAAGTATTGGTCAGACACTAAACACAACCAAGAAACTAGCCCTGCACATAACACCCGTCGGGTTGGGTTCTGGTTTATCGGGTTTTAACACCTACACATCAATGGAATAATTTTTATTTTTCGAATCGGGTTCAAGTACTACCCGGTCAGGTTCGGGTCAATTTAAAATCTCAAACCCGACAAATATCTTAAATCTCATTACAAATCAAATCTCTTCAAATCATAACTTGAATACATCCTCTTAGTTAAAAATACAAATAACAAAATCTCATATTTTAAGGTAAGATTTCAGAGAATTTATAACAAAATTTCATATTTATTCAAATTCAACCAAATCATCTCAAATCTCACTAAAAATCAAATCTCTTAAAATGCTTATTCCAATACATCCCCTTAATTTCAACACGATTCAATCTCAACAATTCCAAACTAAACCCACACGGAGATTATCATAGAAACGGGCCGGTATTGCGTATAAAGAAACGCTAAAGAATCATTCAGAGACAACACAAAGAAATCAAGAAAACAACAAAAAAATACGCTGAAACAAACAAGGGTAACTGAAAAGTTTACTTCACGAGTCTTTGCTTTATCCGACGAGAGCTTGGAGACGATATCATGGACATCCCTCGAAGTAACCATAGTGAAATCGAACTATAGCATAATCCGAGAATTGCGACAATCAAAGCACACCCAAGACTAAATAAAAATCAACAGAGTGAGAGACAAAAAAGAAGACGAGGAAACAGAGACTCTACGAATATTTCTTTAGGTTAATCGAGAAAAAAAAGACGATGGGAATTAAATATCCAGCTATAAACTCTTCGGAATGAAAATCCCTTCTCCGAATGTTTTTGAGTCGCCGATGACGGTGTTGGAGAAGGAGGAAGAAGAAGAATAAGAAGAGATGAGTGACGGAGATGGAGTAGAGAACAAATCACTAGAGAAGGTAATTGATTGATTCAGCTCTGTAATTTTATTTAGGGTTTAAGAAAATTTCGAATTCCGAGCATAGTGTCTCAACGCGATTTTTGAATTTCTGGGGAAAAGGTTCAAGGGTTATATTGACGGGACGGTGGAACGCACCGACTATAGTTATTTTTATATTACCCCTTACGTTTTGCCCTTACTTTAACCGTTAGTTTTTTTCCATTACAATTTAATCAAATTATTAAAAAAGGCCTAACAAATATGTCAAAGCTAGAATGGGCTTGGGCCTTGTAACACTTGTAATAAAATCTTTCTCATCTTTTTAACGGTTCCCATTTGTTTTCACCTCATCATTTAGCTTACTTTAGTCTTTGTGTTTAGTTTCTTGGAGTTACTTCAGTTATAGAAACATGACCAAAGTTCACAGTTGATGGTTGGTTCAAGAAGATGGTACTTGTTCTAAAGACAAAAAAACTAACAAGGCTGGTCTTTGTTAAGTGCGCTTGCGCTGGAGCAAGAAAGTAACTGTAGAAAGAAATTTCGTTGTATATGTTGCTGTGTGATTGCGGTGTGACGCTTCTTAGAGTTCATTCCTACTCTTTCTATATGATCAGACCTTTAATCACTATCTTGGATTATAAACACTAATCGGTGTAAGCTGTTGCGGAAGAAAACTTTTCAATATCTATTGGGAAGAGAGATCACATATTGCTGGTAGACATTATTAACTAGAGAGCTTCAAGCTATCAAAGAAAACTCTAACAATGCAAAAGCTGTGAAACACAGCCAACAACTTCCATTATCTAATCTTTTTCTAGATCTACCATCAAACTTTAGACTGAAAATAAAAAGAACCAAGTTCACAGAATGGGGTACATAAGTTACAACACATGGTAGTACATTAGAAAGTCTCAGAAGATCGAATTAATATATGTTAAAAGGACTGTTCAGGAAGAAGAAGAGCTCGGCATAGAACTTACCTTTTCGAGAAGCCCTGTGATCTCCCTTTTCAGTTTTTCCTTTGTTTCTCTTGATAAACTATCCCCAGATTTCTCCAACATCGCTGTCATCATCATCAGATTCTCCTTCATCGCTTCCACAGTCGTTGGTGTATTGTTCAGTTTTGGTACTGGACTAATGTGTGAGATTACCGGCATTTGTGGGGCTACGTTCCTTTGAACGTTTATCAGTTTCTGCTGTAACCTGAAATTCACTAAGGTTTCACCAAATGGGTTAGCTTTCTCTAAGCTTTTAACTGCTTCTATAGCGTCGGCACTACTCACAAAGGCGACCTGTGCACCACTAAATTCTTCTGAAACATGTGTTTCGGAAGAATCCAAAGGCCCAAACGCAGAGAATGTTGAGGTTAGGTCGTCCCTTGAAGGCATTGACACTTGGGAGGAAAATTTTAAGAAAAGAATTGTGATTCCTCTGGTTACAGCATTAGGTAACTCCTCTTTCCTGCGACGTCTTCTAGGCTGAGTAGGCTCAACTTGAGACACAACCGAAGTTGGTTCTGTAATTGTTCCATTTAAGTCGGGTATACCAGTAGTAGCATGTGCAACTATTGAAAGCTCTTCTGCATTCTTTCTCTTCCTTCCTCTCTTTTTCTTCCCTGAACTAGTGACATTAGTGAAAAGGTCTTCATTGGTGAAGTTTCTGACAGAAGCTGGCTCGCTAGAAACAAACTGTGTTCCTGAGACTCCATAGGTTGAACACGGAGCTGTCACCTGAAAGTTAAACATCATAGATCTTGGTGTCTTCTCTTCTTGTGGATAGACATAGGGCAGCATTAAAGTCTCAGGTCTTTGCAAATGCTCAAATTCAGCAGTACCTAAAGCATTGCCTACTCTGTTCAGGTCTGGTACAAATGTAGCAGCAGGTCTGCTGACTGTATCTGCCGCAGTAGGTTTCCCCTCTGAAGACTGTTGTACCATTGGCTTTTCATGGAACGGCTCATTTGGAACAGAATTAGAAAATTCTGAGTGGCCAATGATATGCTCGATATTTTTCTTTGACTTGGAGGCCTCTTGCTCATTACCTGGAGCTGAAACACCATTCAGAGACTCGACATTGGACTTCTCAGATTTCTGCAACTCAAAGGTCTTCTGCTCAGCACCACTGAGAGGCTGGATCTTCCCTATTTTCTTTGAATTTGAGGTTTTCTGCTTGCTACCTTTAGCTAACATCAAATCCTTAAAACCAGCCATGCTAGCCAACTGCAACTTGTAAGCATTTTCATCATGAAACACAGAAATTCTGAACTTGGAGAAGAACCACTCAAAGAGACTGATATTGTCAGTCTCTTCTGAACACTTATAATCCACAGCAAGAAGCTTGAGTTTAGATATCAAATCAGAAGGAGGCATGTTTACTAGTTGGTCTCTTGCAGACACATTGTCAACCTCACTTACATATTTCCTAAACCATTCTTTCCGAAACTTCTTCCTGCTATTACCTGCAACAATGGATGGAGAACCAACGAACTGATTTTCATTCATCTTCACAGTGAAACTTTTCCTACCCTCATTTTGGTGTAGTTGGCTCATTGGTATCTGCTTATGCCCGAAGAAAGTATAAAAAGCCGATAACCGAGTCTGCATAACTGTCGCCTCAAGTAGTGTCCCAGCATTCAAAACACAATTTGCAATACTCTTCAGCTGAGTGACAAACTCTTTTGGTTCCAACCGATCGACCGAAAATTCACGCAATATCAAAGGCTTGTTCTTTCGATTTTTTCCATTTTGGGCTGATACTATTCCATTCCCATCAGCAATGCAAGAACAAGTCATATCAAGTTTTAATGAGTTTCCCAACAAGGACATAGCTTTCTCTACAGCACCAAAAAAGCCTAAATCATTCCCTTGATTCACCACTTGCTCAAAGCTCTCCTTGAAAGGCTTCAACTTGGAAGATGAGAACCAGGAAACAAGATGGCTCTGACCAATATATCTAACCATAAAACTCTCCTTTGCATCAGCTTTGAAACCAACAACTTCTCCTGGCCACCATTTCTTGTACCTATTCATCACCCATACAAGATTCCCTATCAGAAACTCGTGAGTTTCATCCTCTCTAAACCCATTATTTCCTTTCACCAGTTTCTCATTGGAATCAGAGACCTTGTCAGCACTAACCCCATTTAAAGCTCCACTAAAATCAACAACAAGTGATATATTTCCCCCAGAAACATCAATCTTCCTCACTTTATCACCACCTTCGTCATCACATTTCAATGCATCCATAGCATCTAAAGCCACAAGACTAGATTCTGTTAGGGTTTTCTTATCTGAGGTTTGTAATTTCATCACTGCACCCAAAAACCAAAAAACAAATCTTTCTGCATCAGGACATCACCATATTCCTCATATCTGATTACCAAACAAAACCCAACAAACAAAAAATCAAAATTTCATCAGGGAAACAAAACCCATTTATTCAAAGGAAAAAACAAAATTGAGACTCGGAAAAAAAAATCAAAACCTTTATCTACAGAAAATAATTAACAAATTACCTAAATTGCTTTTGATTTCTCGAGTCAAATGTTTGTGTTTTAATCAAGCATGTTGATTCCTGTAGAAGCACAAAAGAGATAGCGAGTAAGAGTGAGAGTACGCGTGCGAAAGAAAGAGAGAGATGAATGTAGAATACAGTGTACGGCGGAGTTAGTCTTCGATGTCGTCGGTGAGACTGTTGTTCATATCTCAGTGTCAAGAGTTATAAACCTAAACCGGAAATTAGACCAAAACCGTATTAACAGCAAAACCGATAAAGTCTCGCCGATAAACACGAGGATGCTCCCCCATTTAATACGCACTGTTTTATATACGTTACCAATTAAAACTAGTCAAATCAATTTATTTTGTGGAGTACATTTCACTTAAACATTAAAAAAGTAAGTTTTTTTTGTTTGATAATATGTTGATATATATTATCAAATGGGAAATTGTCTATTTACAAAAGCTTTGGGTTAAAGAACTTTTAGCGGCTAAAAGTTCATAAAAAGCCAAAGAAAATCTAATAATAGAACCCAAAACATTTTTTAGGGCCCAAGGGCAAATATGATAGAGGGATAGAGTGTTATGAATGCTTATATCGAATCAAGTACCTTGAACATGGATTATTGATATATAAAATCGTTATGTGATCTCCTAGTAAGTCTATATTTAAAAAAGTAAAAATCGTAAGTGTGTATTAAACTGCACAACAAAGAATTTAAAATGTTTCCATTAACTTAAATTACTTAATCAAATGTGTCATGTGTTACAAGTATTTATAGATGAATGTTATTAACATACTAAGCAAGTGATTAACTAACCTATTATCAACATTAACATTACTTGTAACAACATGTAACCACATTTAACCGTAACCTTTAATATCCCTCTCTCAAGTCGAAGTCTCGTGAAGAGAGATAGAAGCTTGATAATTGTAACCTCTTTAGTAAGTACTTGAAAACATATGGTTAAACTACCTTTGTGAAGAGGTATGCCAATTGATTATCGGTGGTAACATACATCAGATTTAAGAAACCATTATGTCTTACTAGATGACAGTCCAATTCCACATGCTTTGTTCTTTCATGAAAAACAGAATTATAGACAATATGAATAGTTGTAGTATTGTCACAATACATATTTACTGGCCCTCAAGTCTTGATCCGTAACTCATTAAGGATGTTATTCATCCATACCAGTTCCTTAGTGGTATCAGCTAAAACACAATACTCAGCTTCAACACTGCTTCTAGAGATTGTTTTTTTGTTTTTTTACTTCCATGATATTAAAGAATCACCCAGAAATATACAAAAAACAGTAATTGAGCATATGTGATCTTGATCAGCTGTCCAATCTGAATCTGAAAATATATAGAAACGGATATCTGGATCAGCAGAGTAAAACAAACCTTTTCCAGGTTCATTCTTAAGGTATTTAACTATGCAATGTGCTGCCTTGAGGCGAATATTTGTTGGCTTGGACAAGAACTGAATCAGCTTATGAACTGGGAACATTATATCGGATCTTGTTACTAATCATAGCCCTATATATGGAAGGATTTGTAAGCAATGTTCCATCATTTTAATTGAGTTGAACAGTAGATTCCACATGTTTCGAAACAGGTTTACATCCAAGGAATCATGTATCACAGAGTATATCCAAAGCATACTTACGTTGGCAAACTGATATTCCTCTTTGTGACCTCGCAATCTCGAGATCTAAGAAGTACTTTAATGGACCAAGATCTTTAATCCGAAACGCCAGACTTAAGACCTTTTTTAGGTCAGCTAAATAAACATCACTACTACTAGCTATGAAAATATCGTATACATACACTAGTAAAACTATAAAAGAAGTGTCAGTGAATTTGAAAAACATAGTATCCTCTACATCAGATTGTATGAAGCTAGCACTTAATAGAATTTGTGAAAATTTCTTATACCATTGGTGTGAAGCCTGTTTAGACTAAAAAGACTATTGTGAAGTCTAAGAACAGGGTTAGGAGGAAGTGAATCTCCAGTAGGAGCAGTATAACCAGGTGGTAATGACATATAAATTTCCTCCTCCAAGTCCCCATGAAGAAAAGCGTTAGTAACATCAATTTGTGTCAACCTCCAACCCCTTTTTGCTGCTAAACCCAACATAAGTTTCACTGTGACTAGTTAACAACAGGTGATAAGGTGTTTATGTAGTCAATTCCTTCTAGTTGTGTATATCTTTTAGCTACTAATCGTGTCATACACCTCTCAACACTCCCATCTGAATTATATTTAATTTTATAAACCGATTTACAATCTAAATGACGCTTGTTTAGAGGAAAAGAAACCATAAACCAAGTTCCAGTAGTCACTAACTGTTCAATCTCAACATTTATTGCATTTGTCCACTTGTCTGACTGAATAGCGGTTAGAAATCTTTTGGTTCGGACTTAGTGGATATTGTGAGGATATACATTTTGAAATTTGGGCTTAATTTTGTGTAGTCAAGGACAAACTGTAAGGGATAAGGAGATGTGAGTTTGGTAATGGCAGGGATAGGTGTATATGTGAGAATACTACAGTGATATTTAGATAGGTAAGTTGGGGTTCTGTTACATGTCTAGGTCTATCAATGTTCACTGAATTGTTAGTGACTGAAGTGTTAGCTTCATGAAAGACTTCAGGAATATTAGAAACAGAAATGATGGGATTTGCAAAAAAAGTTGACAAATCAGGAAATGAAGGAGGAAGGATAGAAGAAAAGAAAAAATTTGTGGGTAGAGAGGAAGATTGAATTGTTTGAAAGGAAAATATATCCTCATGAAAAAAACACATTCTAGAAATAGAGATAGAATGTGATTTAATATCAAGAACTTTGTATCCAGATGGATATCCAAGAAAGCTTGAGGTTGAAGCTCTTGGTGTAAATTTTGTTCTGTCATTTAGAGATGTAGAGACATAGCAAAGACAACCAAAAGCTTTTAAATGTGAATAAGAAGGCTTTTTGTGTCTGATAGGATGAAAAGGTGTTTGATTGTGTAAAAGAAGAGATGGTGTTCGATTTATGAGATACACAGTTGTTCTTACACAATCAGTCCAGAAAGTAAGAGGAATATTGGATTGAAAAATGAGAGTTTTTGCTACATTCAGAATGTGCTGATGTTTATCAGCAGAGTTTTGTTGAGGTGTATCAGCACAAGAGAAGTAATAAAAAATGTCTTTTGTAGCAAGAAGTTTAGTGAAATGCAATTCATGAACATTATCAGAACAAATTGCTTTAACAACACCATTATACTGTGTATAAAGAAGGTCGAGAAATTCAGGGAAAACAGATACAACATCACTCTTTGATTTTAAGAAATAAACTCAAGTTACTCTTGTGTAATCATGAACAAGAGTTAAAAATATATGGACCCATCAATAGAAACAGTTTAGAAAGGATCTCAAACATCCAAGTGTATAATATCAAAAGACTTATTAGACATATTATTTTGAGAATGAAATGAGAACCTTTTTGTTTTGCCAAATGACATGTTTTACAATGTGTACACTCTTGGATTTTATTTTTAGAAATTGAAAGGGTGTTAAATAGTAGTTGAAGTTTTTAAAAAGATGGATGGCCCATTCTTTGGTGCCACAAAAGACAATCAGAAGTAGTGATATTGCAAATGACCGAAGAAGAATAAGAGCCTGGATCATGTGATAGAGTTAAGTTGATTTCCATATCCAAAAGATACAGTTTATTGTGAAGTTTATCCCTACCAATCATCAAGTCCAGAGAAGGCTCTTGAATTGTACAAAAAGAGGGAAAGAAGGTTACAGAGAAAGAAGATGAATGAAGTAGGGAGCTAACACTGATGAGATTCAAATGAAAAGAAGGAATAAAAAGAACATCAGTTAAGAAAAGTTATATTTCCAGATTGGGTGACATTGATGGTTGCACCATCTAGTAAAGTCACTAGAATGTCTGGGACACTATTGATTGAGGTGAACATACACATACTACAACAAACATAAGAAGTAGCTCATGAGTCTATAATCCAGCTACCTAAACTAAGGTCAGGTTCCTCTAGAGCTAAACGAAGGTTTGAAGGGGTACCTGCTGAGGTTGCTAGATAAGAAGACCCCTCATTTGATGTTATGGTTGGCAATAAAGATTGAGATTGAGTTGTCATTTGACTAGCAAGTTGTTTACTATGTTCTCCAGTAAGTTGAGCAAGAGCATTAGAAACTTGGTGAAATTGTGTTTGCACTGTTGGATATGTAGTGATGAGATTGGCAACCATGTTTCTTTTGAAATTTTGTTGAGGAATATTTTCTGAACTCTATGTTTGACTAGCAAAATCTTTACTTCCTTGAGATGAATTGTGATCATTTCTTTGAAAATTACCAGAGAACTTATATCCAGGTGGATAACCATGTAGCTTGTAACACTTGTTGACAATGTGACATTTTAAACCACAGTGAGTACATATCGGTTTTTGTTTAGGCTTATAGTAGTTAGAAACAGCCGCAAGAACATCTAGAGTAATGGTTATAGGAGTTTGGAGCAATGCTTCAGAAGTAGAAGCTTGGAAGATTGTAGAATTTGCTTGAGGAACATGTTTAATAGTCGATTTTTCTTCATGTTAAATGATAAGGTTGAAGACTTTATCAAGATCAGGCAGAGGTTCAAGCATAATAATCTGAGCTCTCACAGCTTCTCACCACATTCTTCTAAAACAAATCATGTCATTGTTTGTTCATATCACATTCACAATGTGTATAAGTACAAGTATGCATTGTTTGAGTTGTTTTCATCTCCTCCCAAATAGTCATTAATCGTGTGTAGTATGGATTAACATCCATTGAACCTTGACGTAAGAGATACAACTGTTTTTCTATATGATATAGCCTTTGGAAATTTTTCTGCCTAAAATGTTTACTCAGGTTATCCCAAATTCCTTGTGTAGTTTTAACGAACAAAATACTTTGGCCAAGTGATTTTGAAACATAGTTAATCAACCAAGATCTGACAACATCATTACACCTATACCAAGTAAAGTATCAGGATTACCGTGATGAGGTTGAGGTAAAGATCCATCGATGAAACACAATTTATTTCTGCCATTCTCATCGATTGTTCCCATGAATTGTAATCACTAGCACCAATAAGATGATCTGAGACTAAATTCAAGCTAGAGTGATCGTTGTTACTCAAAAATATGGATTATCATATAAATCTCGATTGAATGTAGTCATTGTTCAAAAAACCAGAAAGAAAATACCAAAATCGCTTTATAAATACGACTATAACAAGAAAGAAGAGAATCGGAAGCGAATTCGATTAAATCGAGCTGAAAATCGATGAAATCAGAGAAACATTATGTCGGATTTATAGATTTTGTGAAGAACAGCAACAATCGAAGGTCAAAGAAACAAAAGAAAAAGAATTAGAGAAAGAATGAAGCTTACAACCACAAAGACAAAGACAAAAGTGAGAAACTCAAAAAAAAAAAAGATTCGCAAGGTGAAATTCTCAATCTCAGTTAGAGAGGAACTCATTCGAGAATAGTAGAGATGAAACAAATTTTCTCGAGAAAATTGAAGAAAATGAAGAAATGAAACATTATTGCTCTGATACCATATTAGATTTTACAGGAAAAAATTTAAAATATTTTTATTAACTTGATTCATGTGTTACAAGTATTTATAGCTAAATGTTATTAATAGACTAAGCAAGTGATTAACTAACATACTGTAACAATATGTAACCACATTTAACTTAACCTCTAATAGTGTTTCTTAAGGGATATACTGGAAAACATTTTAAAGATGGGAGAGGTAGATATTTGGGTAAGACAGGTGATACGAAGAACTATTGTGCTTATCTGATTGAATATGCATAAGGGTTTGAAAATATAGAGGAGCTTCAGAGCCATGAAAACAGTAAGATCTCTTTCAAGGTTTGTATATACTATCTTGATGATGAAGATGACAAAATACATGGTGCTCTCTATTAGAGTATAGATATTTTGTTATTAGATATTTTACTCTTTCAATTGTATATAAGCTTTATTTGTATCTCATTTTATACTTGAATGAAGAAAATATTTCTTCCCCAAACCTCTCCTCTCCTTCATCTCTTCAATGGATTTTTGAGATTACTAATATGGTATCAGAGCTAAAATTCTTCATTCCACTTCCGTTGTGCTTCATAGATCCATCAAGGATCGATCATTTTCTTATTCTTCGGATTTTAATTTAGATTTGAGATTCCAAATCAATTTCTCCATATTGATCTCAGTTCTTCCTAGATTCATCAATTGTTCTGTTAATCTTCATCTTCTTTTGCTTGATTTGCATATAATGCTTCGATTAAGCTTGTTTTTGAGTCTAATGAACGAAGAATTGGTTTCAGCTTCCATTGTAGCTTCCATCGACAGATCCGAATATCTTTGGTAGCAACAATCTCGTCACTCATCCTCTTCTTCTACTGGTACTCGCTGATCTTCCTTATCTATCCTTGCTAAGTTCATTTCAGTGTCTTATCCGAAAATCTGATTTCTGAAATTGTTGGTTGTTAACGTTGAGATTTCGATTTTGGTGATTAGCGTCCTCAGGTTTTATTTAGGGAGATTTCTTTTCTCTGTTAGTAGATAAGTTGATTGACTGACACTGTTGTGCGTGCTGAAATGGGAGATTAATGGTTCTATTGTTAGACGTTGAAGCTCCCTGAATGATTCAGTGTGGGCAGTAAATCATAATATTCTTCCTCATCAACAACATGATGATTCTTCTGGTTCTTCATCACCTGGTTTTTGCATCTGATTTGGTTATTTCGTCATGTTCTGATTTCTTAAAGCTAGCTGTGTTCAGCTTTCTATCTTCAATTTACGTTGAGTTTGGTTCAATGTGAAGATAGTTATCAAGCTTAAGAATGGCGAATGTGATCTTATGATGATTTTTCATTGATTGTTCAGTCGATTTCAAATCAGAGTTGTTTTTAATCGGTTGCTCCACCAAGTTTTCTAAGTAAGCATCGGTCGCTCCGCCGATTTATCCAAGTGAAGCATCGGTTGTTCCGCCGATTGATCCAAGTGATGCATCGGTTGCTCTGCCGATTAATCCAAGTGAAGCGATGTTTCTCGGTTGCTCCACCGAGTGTTTCAAGAAGAGCATTTTTATCTTAGTTTCCTACCAAGTTCAAAGAAGTTTTTCATGTTCAAGATGTGAGTAACTCACATATTGAGGGGGACTATTAGAATATAGATATTTTACTCTTTCAATTATATATAAGCTTTATTTGTATTTCATTTTATATTTGTATGAAGAAAATATTTCTTCTCCAAATCTCTCCTCTCCTTCATCTCTTATGGAGTTTGGAGATTACTAATATGGTCATGCCGGGTTCCGGTGTGGAGATAACCAAATCCCAGTCCTTTCTATGATTAATAAGCAATGGTGACATGTGTCGTATAGGAAAGGTGGTTATTGTACACGCAAAACGCAAGCATGTTACATGCTTTGCACAAAACAAGGAAATGTCTGGGCCATGATGAGTGGGTTGCTACTTTACTTATTAGTTTTGGGCTAAGCCCATTTTAATAACAATTTGCTTTTAGCCTTTAACATATCTTTCTAGTCCAGTTAGTGGACTTGTGGGAGAGAGAAAATGTAAAAAGATATTTTTAATATTAAATAAATAATTTAGAGGGTTGATGTTTGGACCAATCTGGTGGTTACGTTGGCCCGGGATGGGAATTGTGTCCGCCCCTTCTTATAAGTTTTTAAAATATTGATTTTATAAATAATTTTAAATTGAAGAAAAAACAAAGAAAATGGTCTTACAAGGTGGATGTCTAAAACAAATAAAAACATGATGCAATTAACTTGAATATTGCTTTAGTTATATCTTCAGAAATGAGTTCCAAAACCACACTTCCACCATGTTCAAGATTGTTAGCCATTAGGAAGTTTTTGAATCCTTTTCCAAAACACATCATATTACTCTTTTGTCCATTTTGAGTTAACAGAGATACTGATCATTCAGTTCCAATAAAATCAATAATGCAAGACCATCATTAGGCAAGCTATATATATTTTAAATAATAGTTAGTTAATAATATCAGAAAATATAATAATATATATACGATTTAAAACTTTAAAATACCTATCTCTGAAATTTTTCAATTATGGCCACATTGGATTAATAATGACATCTGATGTTTCATATGAATTTGTGATTTGATTTTCACCTATGTTTTAAATTGTAATTATAGATAACAATTTGTACATATATATATATAATTGAATTTTCACTGACCTCTAAAAGTATTAATTCTACCAAATCTTATTAGACAAATGACCATATCGTCACCTGTTTGGTGACATGCATTAAAACTAAGTATGCAAACATGCCCCACAAAGTCACTGGTAAACGTTCATCCCTGTTAGAGAATTAGAGTCAGAAAAACTAAATAATTAGAATTATTAGTTTTAAGATTATTTAATTGTTTTATGTTATTTAAATTTTTACATAGGGTTTCTGATCTGAAATTCCAATTTTTTGGTAGGTTTATTGTTGACTTCAATGATATCTATTTTTCCAACATTTACTACTTGTCCAATGATATCTGTAAAAACATTAATTATATATTAGTTAAATTTAAAACGGATTATTAAAAGATTTTAAAAAAATATTGGATATTAACTTACCGATTAAAAAAAATGGATTGAGATCACCAACAATAATGGTTTGGAAATCAGGAATATCGAGATAAGGATTGTTGCTTTTGTTTACACTATTGGTAACAATAGTTGTATTCATAAAAGACATCTTAAATGGATGTTTGGTTACACGAAATTTACCTTTTGCTTGTGACAATGTAAAGTTGTCGATTATTCTCCATTCATCTTTTGTTAATACTGATTGATATTTAGAAACCAGTCTTTTTTTAATGTTGGCATGAATTTTATCACCCTAAAAGTAAAAAAAAATTTAAATTAGTAATATGATTATTTTTACTGGAATTATAAAAAATTAAGAAAAATATATTACATGTTGATCAGCTAGAACCATTTCTAGTGTTTCACCTGAAATTTTTGTATATTGTTTCCATATGTAGATTATCTTTACTTGGATACGTCATGTGGTTTTAAAAGGTTTAATGTCTTTGAGGTAAGTGAAAACAATTGGAGGAGTCATGTTTAGCTTGTTTCGGTAACTTTAAAGTTGTGGGAATGATGAATTGTTAGGTTGTGGTTTAATATATATAGGGAAAAATTTAGGTTTTCCGGAATTATTAATATTTATTAATAAATCCGTAATATCTCAACAAATTAAGAGATAAATATATATATTTGGGCGATATATTGTTGATATTTTAAAGGAATTAAATTGTTGTTGAATATTTTTTGGTGGTTAAGTTAATATTTAGATTTAAAATAGATATTTATTAGATATATTGTTGATATTTTAAAGGGATTAAGTTGTTGTTCCATATTTTTTGTTGTTATGTAAATATTTAGATTTAAAATAGATATTTAATAGAAAGTGATGATAAATATGAAATATATTGTTTATATTTATATAGTTTATGTTGAATAGGTTTCGGAATTATATAATTATATTTATAATTATTTTCAATTATATTGTTTAGGGATTTATTTAAAAAATCCAATATATTGTTGATATTTTAATTACGGATATATGTTTGGAATAAATATAGGTCATGTGGAGAATATGTTAGAGATTTGTTAGGATTGTTTTTATTTAATAGGTAATTAAAATAATAATAATAATAATGTGAGAAAATACTATTCTATCTTTCATTAATTATATTAAATATTTTAAAATAAGTATAAATAGAATGGCATTTATAGTAATTACTATATAAATAAAAAGTTATAATATTTAGCATACTGCGAAAATAATAAATAATAGATTAATGTTACACGGATCATGATTTATTTTTTCTTGTTTTGTTATAACTATAGTTTTATTATGCGCATACATATTAAAATGTTATACATAGGAGAGTCTTAAACTTTGTTTAATAAGGACGCTGACATTTTAGCCCTTTCGAGGAATAAATTCCCAACTTCAAGAAACAACATCTTTGATTTATTAAGTAAGCTCATTCTTTTCTCTTTTTTCCTCAATTTTTTTAATACTAAACCCTAATTTATTTATTTTAATATATAATATGACATAAAGATAATTGCATTTGAGGTTGCTTTTACAGGAACAAAAAAAAAACTCAATTTGCCTCTCTCTCTCTCTCTCTCTCTCTGGGTTCAAGGCACTGCCTTTCCTGAGTTTCATGATTTTGATTCCTCTGTCATTACTTTATTTTAATGTCCTCTGACTCCAATCACTTTATATTTGATATGTATATATAACATATGGTATATACAAGACATGGACTGCCCAAAATGGTCCTTTAACTAAACCCAATAAAGCTCATTTTAGTAATTTAGTAATCTATTTACTCACCAAATACAGTCACAAACAGCCTTTTCCTTTCATCAGTGAATTCAGTTGACTAGATAGAAATAATAAATTACTTGACACTATTTTATAAGTATAAAAAGAATAAATATATTTGTGAGAGTAGGAAAGTTTGGTAGGATCCAAAATAAAATATAATTGTCTAGTGAATTACATTTTATTTTCTAAGATTTTTTGTTTTAATAATAATTATTTATTGGTTCTATTATCCAATAAAATTTTATTTTTCTATATTACAATGTAAGTTAGCCAGCAAATTCTTGTTTGGACACTTAGTTAAAGAATTTTCTATTTACAAGAATCTAATCGGATGATTAATCTGTTAGACAAAAAATAATCAATTTTTCGAACATGAGTTGCAACCAATATTGTAACTCATCAAAACTCAACACACCATACAATATTGCAATGATCAAGACAATGGTAATTTTGATGTATTTGTATAATTAAAACCTAGAGCTCAATGACATATCAAGTTTGGTGGAAATAAACCTTTCAACTTAAAATATTATGCATAATAATAAATTAAAAGTAGGAAAAATAAAGCACTGAGATTGAACGGAAAAGGTTGAGTAATATTCGACATAATATTTTTGCATATGGAATGAATATCCATGTGCTTTTGGAATAAAGTCCGATCGATCATAAAGTTTGATCCATCCTTTTACTTTTTTTTTTAAGTTACTTTAAAATTTAAATGAACTTTAAAATAACACACATTGGTGATATAAACAAAAATAAATTACGTAAAAATAAAATCAATTTATAAGAGTAACAAGTGTGTTAAATTTGTTTCCCTAAAGATTAAAATTAGAATAAACTAAAACTATGCAGATGCTTCATATTGAAACCAAACTATATAAGTACGTTTATTTATTTTGCCACAAGCTCGAATCTGTAGTAGGCCGAAGGATTTTTGGATACTCCACAGAACTAGAGAGTAAAGAAGATATGTAACATCAATACAAATATTTTTAACGATTTGTATATATAGTAATGATTAATTAGGTTTTTATGAAGCCATTTTTAATTAGATATATATTTTAATAACGGGATAGTACATGAACTAAAATTTAGATTAATGTATGTATGGAAAAACTGGATATTTAATCAGTTAAAACATCTGGTAGAGAACGAAACCGAACACTAGAGTTCCGTGAATGGTGGGACATGACTTAAACTCCTATGTATTTTAATAGATTTATACATAATTAAATTTTATGTTATTAAATTTTATATTTAGAAAAATACAGTAAAATATATTATTATTGCATTAAGTATTTGTTTGTTAATTTTTAAATACATATTGATTTAAATATATTTTAATAAACCTTTTTCTAAAACATAAATAATCAAAATATTAATTTTTAGTTAATATTTCACAATATTTCTCAAATTAAAATACATTAAAATCATTTTAAATTCTTACTCAATAACACCTTTAAGTTAATCTCTAGTTGTAAAACGAATTTGTGTTATGCATATTGGACTATAATAGGTATGGTGAACTGATTTATACTCAGATTAAACTTTGGTTTAATGTTGGTTTGCGCCTATAAGGTAAAAATGTTTTTTTTTTAAACGTCTACTTTATTAATGAGAAATATTGTTTACAGATTGCTAAATATAAAGGAACATATATATACAACGTGGTGGATAAAAATAAATTTGAGAAATAACATTTTTTTGCCAATTTATCAGCTACTTATATGGTTAAAATGCTTGAAGTCTGTTGTATTATATCGAGTAAAATTATGATATATAAAATAAACATATTATTATTATCTATTGAAAAAAAGTTTTACAAAGGCAATATCTCTCTGTCACAAAATCTAGAGAGAGAGAGATGTAAGGGCATATAAGATAGGGTTAGAATATTTCTTGAAAGACCAAAAATAAAAGGGAAGCTAGAAAACATTTACTTCAAAGTAGTAATGATAATTTTCCTCCCCTACCTCTGACTTCTCTTCTTCCCTCATCATCATTACTACCTCACTTCTCTCTCTCACTTTAATTCACCCATTATCATCATGATAGTGATGATGATGATAATTCATACTCATCTTCTTCGTCGTCTTCTTCTCCTTCCTCTTTATCTCCACCTCCCAACTCCCAATCCCCAAGAAGAAGACATCAACCTACAAACCCAAGATCAAGAATCCCAAGATGAAGTAGCTGATTCTCATAAGATTAGGGTTTACTTCATCTCTCTCTACTTTTTCATTTAGATCCATTCTTGATCATCATCATCATCATCACACGTGTGCGTACGAGATCCAAAAGGGGAATCAAGCGTCTCGGTCCGATCTTTCGTTGTTTCAAAGCTATTTTCATCTTATAAAATCATCAAATTAAGTGTGTCTTTGTTATCTCTCTTTTATTTCTTATCATTTACTTTTGTTTCTTCTTCTGGATTTATCTTTTATTGATCGGTGTTTTAGTTTAGACTTATTTAGATTCATGAATCTACATGTATCACTATCTATCTCTATATGTTTTTCTTTCGAATTCTACTTAAAAAATTAAATCCTATATAATGGTTGTTTTCATTTGGAACTTTTACAAGTAACTTATTACTTGACTCGATGAAACATAACACAAGATAAGTATAAGTTTATATATGTATGCGACAAAGATTCATGTTTGTGTATGTATAGAATATGAAGCATGTTCAGGTCATATACATGTACATGCACATGATCTATAGATCTAATGATTATGTCGTGTTGTACAGTCAAAAAAAGTCATGATGACTAAGGCAATGAAGAAATGTGTACGTACATAAATGCATTTACACCTCCACAATAGTTTTCTCGTTCGATATAAATTTGACAGCATCATTTATAAGCAATTGTAAGATTCTGCATTTATTGTTCTAATTTGTTTTTGTCGGTTTTTGTCGCTGCACCAAAGTTCAAGTGCAATTTCTTCTTTTGTCTTTGATCTTTCTGTATTAGTAACTTTTACAGCTTAAACAACATATATTCATACGACATGAATTAATTGAAAGTTAAAACGAACATTCGCATTTAAGAGCAGTATTTATAAATTCATAGTATTACTCAACAAGCAAAAATATAAAGCATATGTTTTGGTGATATAATTGTTTTATTTATTGGATGCAACTTATATGTGATGGCTCTATTAGCTTGTTGTGTTTAAACCACTAGATCAAACAGGCATTTTGTTTTGTGCCTTTTAAAAATCATTTTTGGGTTTGGGATCAAGTGTTTTTTAATGAGTTTATATATAAGATTACCTTAAAAGAGGTGGTGACTGAAAAGTTCTTAAATGTCTATACCGTTTTGACCTGTCACGCCGAACAATCAATTAAGAAAAATCTTTAAAAAATCAAAAGGGAATCTGTTCATTGTGCACAAATATCAAAATATGACAACTTTAAATATAAAGCACATGAAACGATTGAGCATCGGGTTTGAATCGTAGTATTTTATAACAACAAATGAGAAATATATATAGTCCACTTATTTTTATTAATCACAAAATTGAATGAATTAAACAATTAGTATCATGGTTTGTTTGTTTTTCCAGCTAGATAGTTTATTTGGTGAGAATTGATATTTGTTTACTAATAAAAATTGTTCATTTATATAATTTATTTATATAATTTATTTTGATATATTATTTAAATAAATTTTAAAAATTATTTAAACGATCCATATTGAACCATTTATATGGAGACGATTCATAAAAACAAAATTCAAATAAACATTTAATTAATTTTATTTTATTTATAGTTTAAATTTTATAAATATTGATATATTTATTATATATTATATATTTATGTATTTTTTTGTAAAAGTTAAAATTTCACAGTTTTATTATAAAATAAGTAATTATGAGATTTTGATAATTTGTTATTTTATATTTTTGGTAAAATAAAATGATTTTGTAGTTATCGCCAAAATTTAGATTTTAGTGTATCAGATGAAAATGAGAATCAATAGTTTTTTGCGTATAATTATAATTTTGTGTTTTTCTATTAGAATTTAAATTTTAGCGTTTTGGTTAAATAAATATAATTTATGTTTTTTGCCAAAATTGAGATTTTAGTGTTTTGTCTGAAAATATAATTTTGAAATTTAAAATGTTGACGTGAAACTGTAAATTTATAGTTTTTTTTGTCAAAATAAATTTTTACCCTTTTGGTGAAAAAATATTTTTGAGATATAATAGTGTTTGACAGAAAATATCATTATATAGTTTTTTTTCAAAATTTAGATTTTATTGTTTTCAAATAAATAGCATTATAAAGTTTTCAATAAAAATATATAAATACAATTTTTGGGCAAAACGCTAAAACAAAGTTTTGGAAAATATAATTCAGACCAAAATATAATTTGCTAAAAATATAGTTTCAGCAATAAACAAACATCAATTCTCATTTTCATCTAAATGTCTTATCTAGATGAGAAATAAAAAAATTAATAAAAACATCAATATTTAAATGAATTATTTAGATGAACTATCTAAATGAACTACTTAAATGTAAACATCAAATGTGCAACCAACATGACCTTACAAAAAAAATATTTCCATCCCAAAAGTGATAGTTCAATTGATAAAGATTTATAAGGTAATTCAAATGCTAATAGTTAATCACAGAAAAATCTGTTTTCCAAGAAGAGATAGATTTAATCTGATATAAATAAACCCTACCTGAAAGACGTAGAACTTTTAGATTTGAACTCTCAAATTTTTTAATTTATTTTCTGTGATTTTAACAACTATTTCTTTATTGTTATTTTGTATTACTAGTGAGATCCCTTATTTCAAAATGTTCATATCTAAATATGTAACCCAATTTTAAACTATGATAACCCAAATATAACTGATCGGACCGTTTTTTTTACTGATTGAGACAGTTCCCTATCCTTAGTTATATTATTATACCACACCGGCAAACCCCATTGATCCCCAAGGGTAAATCTGTCATCCTAATGTTGTGACCATGTCATAATTATCGACCCAATTCAGCCCAATTTGAGATATTCATTGAGGCCCATATTTTTAGTAGCCTTTTAAGGACCCTCCCCAATTAATGACATGTAGATTGAGAAGGTCAAAAGATTTGCATTGTCATGAAATACGTAATGGATAGAGACTATTGATAATTAGGAAACTTCATTATACATACATGGAATAAAAATATTAGCATAACCAAAAATTATATTTATCTCGAATTATCATTTAATTTGCACCACTAATTGATGACACGTCATCAATAATAAATATTAGCATTTATTGTTGGTCTACTAATATAAAATAAAAGATAAAAGATATTATAGAAAGATAAATATAAAAAGATAAAGAGAAGAAGAAGTAATCTTCTTTAAAACGCGTGACTTTGTATTATTAATTAGACGATTTAATTAAATAAATACAATTTTTCTCACCTAATCACATTTTTCTTTCTCTCTGTCTCATACAAAATGGAGAAAAATCCATGGGCGGATCAAGGGGATAGCAAACAATCGACGGGTGGTAAAGAAAGCGGCGACGGTGGTGTCACGTCGACGAAATACAAAGAGAAGGTGGTGGCTGGATTAGGGAAGACAAAAGCTGTGGCGAGTTCTGGGGTGAAGAAGGTGAAGATAGGAACATCTCTGGGTTTTAATTGGGTCAAAGACAAGTATAACAAAACCACCACCAAGTCCAAGAATTGATCCTTCAATGTTCAATTTCTTCTTCTTGTTTTGACTATTTTTACTTATTTGTTTTTTTTTTCTTTTTCTGTAAAACAAAAAATAAATTAAATAAGAAAAATATGGATTGATTATAATTTGGCTTATGGAGTAATGGGATTTTCTAGTGCATTTTGAAGGATCAATTAACAAATTAATTAAACATTATGTTTTATAGAAATGGTTTAACCCATAACCAAAGTAGAATATTAAATTCGATCTGAAAACTATACAACTCATACAAGACAAAGCATGCTTGGCTAAAATGCCCCAAATGATTTATTTGCTTTATATATTATTTTTGATTTCAGCAATATAGTTTTTTTTTTTTCCAATTGAAAAATTAGATTTATTGAAAATGGTAAAAATTATATTAATGATTTAAATGAGTATGTTTTAAACTTATTTGGCACTATGCCTAGTTTTAATGCAAAGACGACAAAAAAAAAATAGAAGATAATATAAATATAAGTAACGGTGAGTATATTATGCTTTAATTTTATACTATATAGTTTACTGATTTTTTAAAATTTAATATAGTTACACCAACTATCAGTTTAGTGCTTCAGCACATCTAGTTGCAAGAGTATGGCGATTACGGTGCCGAAACGGCAACTCTTCATCGGCGGTCAGTGGTCAGAACCCGTTCGCCGTAAAACTCTCCCTGTTATCAATCCCGCTACCGAAGAGATCATCGGTACTTTTTCTCGTTTTGCTCACTTTTTTGAACCAAGATCAATCAATTTCGCCAGTTTCGATTCAGTCAGCTGAGATCAAGCTGTTATACTTAGTGATGCAGCTTTAATCTTTAGATAGCTTCGGCTGTTGATCTGCATATAACTTTTCGTGATCTTCTACTATGTGATCTTCTACTATGGACTAGCTATTTCTGCATAGAACTAGATCCAGAGCTGTTTTTGCGTTAGATCTGTAGGATTTTATAAGAGTAGATATCTAGTTGAAACTTGAAACTGTGGATCTGCTAAGGATTTGGTGGTGTTTATAGGTTATATTCCAGCTGCAACTTCTGAAGATGTGGAGCTCGCAGTGGAAGCTGCTAGGAAAGCACTTACTACGAACAAAGGAAAGGATTGGGCTAGAGCATCTGGTGCTGTTCGTGCCAAATACTTGCGTGCTATTGCAGCTAAGGTACTTGCGTCTTTTCATGTTGAATTCTGTGTTAGCTGTTTCTTCTGATGTAACTGCTGATGTTTTCATGTGTACATCTATATCCAGGTTACTGAGAGGAAGTCTGAACTAGCTAATCTTGAGGCTATTGATTGCGGTAAACCTCTAGATGAAGCAGCATGGGACATGGTATCCTCACTTTACTTTTCTGAGTATTTGCCAATTTTGTGATTCAAATGTTGTACATGTTTCGTTTATAACCCTTGCAGGATGATGTTGCTGGATGTTTTGAATACTATGCTGACTTAGCTGAAGGCTTAGATGCAAAGCAGAAGGCTCCTCTTTCTCTTCCTATGGATACATTTAAGGGTTACATCCTCAAGGAACCAATTGGTGTAGTTGGGCTAATTACTCCATGGAATTATCCATTATTGATGGCTGTCTGGAAAGTCGCTCCTTCACTTGCTGCTGGGTGCACGGCAATACTGAAACCTTCAGAGTTGGCCTCCCTGTGAGTATATTTGATTCCTGTTTATACCATAACTAGCCATTTTAACTATTAGTTCATGAACTCGCCAATGATGTGGGTTTACTTCAGGACATGTTTGGAGCTCGCTGACATTTGCCGTGAGGTAGGTCTGCCACCCGGTGTTCTTAATATTCTAACTGGTTTAGGAACTGAAGCAGGTGCTCCACTGGCATCGCATCCACATGTTGACAAGGTTTGATTATAGTCAGTTTTATCCTTACTAATATTTTGAAAGTCAAACATTTGAAGATTGATCATTTATTCTTCCTTTTATGGGTCAGTAGACGTATTAATATTTTTGTCTTTACCAGATTGTATTCACTGGAAGCACAGCAACTGGAAGCAACATTTTGACTTCTGTTGCCAAATTGGTTAAAGTAATTCCAGTTGTCCTTTTTGCTTTCCTTTGAAACAAGTATCTATCTGGCTTTTGTTTGTTTCACCCTGTGGTTTGGGTGTTAAAATTGTACTTTTGATTCCACAGCCTGTTTCCTTGGAGCTTGGTGGGAAAAGCCCTATCATCGTCTTTGATGATGTTGAAATTGACAAAGGTAGGTGCTTTTGGAACCTTAAGAAAACCATGGTATACAAATACGTATGTTCTTAAGTATCGTTTTAATTAGTGATGATACTTTTGATCTAAACAGCTGTGGAATGGACTATGTTTGGTTGTTTCTGGACGAATGGTCAGATTTGCAGTGCGACATCTCGACTTCTCGTGCATGTAAGTGAGCATATAATCTGTAATAGTCTCTGATTATAAATTCCCTATTGAACTGTACGTGATATGTGATACCCTTGTCCCTTCAACACAATTCCCTGTCCACCCAAACCTGCTCTCTAGAGAAGCATTATATATATGTTATAAAATTAAAGGTTTGCTACTGAAACTAAATTATATATCTAATAGCTTAGTCTATTCTAGTCCTAAAGCAAGTAGAAAATATAAAGACAATTTATACCTTCTCCTTTACATGAAACCACCAATGCAAAGGTCAATACACAGTCTCAGAGTATTTTATTTTCATTTTTATTTGTAAGACGTGTCATTAGCAATTCAGATAGATTGTGGGCAAGTATCAATGATCATAAAATCTTGGAATCCCCTGAAAATGACAAAAAAGCTTCACTATACTTCTTGTGTAATGTTGTTTTCACGAAAAGAAAATTCTGGTGAAATGACAGGAAAGGATTGCGGGCGAATTTTTGGACAAGCTGGTAAAATGGACAAAAAACATTAAGATTTCAGATCCTTTTGAAGAAGGCTGTAGGCTTGGTCCTGTTGTCAGCAAAGGACAGGTAATATTAGCTGAACAGAATTGATATTCTCAAGAATCAACACTTCATGCCCCCAAAACCTTATAATCTAATGATGTGGTGTAATCACGTTAAGTTTTTTAGTCACAGCTTACATCTTAATCCTTTGCAGTACGAGAGAGTACTGAAGTTTGTCTCAAACGCTAGGAATGAAGGTGCAACTGTCCTCTGTGGAGGAACTCGTCCTGAGGTACATGGCAGATGTAAACTAATCTTCATTGTATGTCCAAATACTATCTAGAGCCCCTTAGCAGTTACAGATGTTTTATTCATGTTTGGTAGCATTTAAAGAAGGGATATTTTGTTGAACCTGCCATAATTTCAAATGTGACTACTTCAATGGAAATCTGGAGAGAGGAAGTTTTTGGTCCTGTTCTGTGTGTCAAAACATTCACTACCGAGGATGAGGCCATTCACCTGGCAAATGATTCCCAGTGAGTTTGGATTATTCACCTTCTCTTGATCAAGAAACTCCACTGAAGATTCATTCGATTATATGTGTGATTTTTTTTGTTTATGCAGATATGGATTAGCAGGTGCAGTATTATCAAATGATCTGGAGAGGTGTGATCGTGTTAGTAAGGTAAGTATATTAACAAGAAAACATCAGTAACTGTTTGCACTTTGCACCTCTTGAGTTTATGAATCCTGATCATTGTGTATTTTCAGGCTCTCGAAGCGGGAATTGTGTGGGTCAACTGCTCTCAGCCATGCTTCACCCAAGCTCCATGGGGTGGAACCAAACGCAGTGGGTTTGGCCGTGAATTAGGAGAATGGTGAGTATCTCTCGTCTGCTATAAATGTGAAGATTCTGATAACATAAGAATAACTTGAACCTCCAATAATTAACAAAAATTAAATATACTTCTTGCTTTTGGTGTTGTATTGAAACTTTGAAACATATGTTGCTTCATTGCAGGGGTCTTGAGAACTACTTGAGTGTGAAGCAGGTGACTCAGTATATCTCTGATGAACCATGGGGATGGTACAAGCCTCCATCCAAACTCTGAGACAAACACTACACTTCTTGGTATTACCAATATATGTATGCTATAAGAGATCATTATGTAAGAGAAACTGTGTTGCTAGTTTAAAATTCTACAAAGACAATTAAATATAAGATGGGATGATACTTGGGTCTCTCTCAAAACAATGTGCCATAAACTTTTATAAGTTGCATAAAACTAGCATCAGCATTAAGCAAAAGAAGATAGCTACAGCCTACAATGACATCAGAAGTTCACAGAGGTCAAGTGATCTATTGGTGTTGTGATGTATCTGGTAATGGATTCTTCTGGGTTACTTCGCTGTACCATGCCTTCCAAGCATCCATGTAATGGGAAAACAGATCTTTCAAAACTAAAATTGTTCAGAACAGAAGAGTTAATTTTTGTTTTTGCAAGTAAAATCTTATCAAATAGATGAGAATAAATATATACCTTGGTTTTGGTAAGAAGGACGATAATCAGAAACCAGATTCTCCTCATCTAAATCCCTTCTGGAGTTATCTTCCATAGCAGCAGTTGCATATGTAACACCAGTAGTGGCTGGTGCAAAAGGACCAAAATGGAAACCTCTTGATTCATGAGCATTAAAGCTTTTGTTATAAGAACTCTCTGGTACTGCATGTTTTTTCATCTTTAGATTTCTCTCTGTAGCATTTTCTTGAGAAGATGATGATGATTTGCTTCTCTTGACATTGACGTTTGTAAGATCAGTTCCAAAAGTTCTTTTTCTTGACTCCATTTGTATGAAATCATTGCTTAGTGTGAAAGTAGGTTCACCATTGTATCCTAACCACTTGAAAGCTGGTTTCCTAGAATCTAAGGTGTGAGTCTGTCACCAGAGAAAACAGAAACTAATAAGAACAAATTATAAATAGTTCACAATTGTTGCAGCTATGATAATTTTAACGTACCTTCTCAATGAGTTTTATTGAAGACAAAACATTTGCAATATCATAAAGCCGCCTTACTTTAGCTTCACAATAAGTAGTAAACAATGTGTCATAAAAAAAACACAGATAAATTTATCTCAAAGCTGAGTATTGTAACATTAAAAGATCATTACTTCTCATAATTGATGTATTGTGGGCATCACCAAGCAGTAACTTTGCAGCCTCGTCAAGGGAGATGATCCTAGCCTAAACAGTTAAAAAAACAATCTTAAGAAACTTGTTGATAAACACTTAGTTCATAAAACAAATTTTGAGAACTCCTCACTTACTTCAGAGCAAATAAAGAGTTTGATAAAGTTCTGAGTAAGTAGTCCTAAAGATTTCTCTCTTCGGTTATCTGTTAACACATAACACAACCAACAAAACTGTGAAGGCATAAACCATAACGAACCTAGAACTCACTGCTTTGCAATAGAAGTAAAACCAAACACACAAAGAAGTAAGTAACCTATTTTGGAGGGATCAGAGGATTGAGGAAGAGAGCCAGGTTTAGAACAATCAGTTTGGCTACTAGAAAGTGGCTGAGAAGACTCTTCCTCATCATCTTCATCATCAGATCCCTAAACATAATAAAATTTAAAGCATTATCAGCAATGGGAATAAAAAACAAATAAAAGACTTGAAAATCCCAAAAAAAAAACTTACTTTAACATTCTCATTGAGATAGAAACGATGAAACGTATCCTTAACTCCTTCATCCTACATCATCAATTACACTTCCTAATGAGCTTATTCAATAAATCAAATCAAGATTGGATTCAAATCAAATACAATAATAAATATAAATAAACTAACTTGTAATTCCTTTAAAGCTCCTGGAATAGCTGCAAATCCTTTCCAGGTATATTGATTTTTAGCTCTTCTTGTTAAAACCTAAAATGAAATGTTCATCAAACTCATAAGCATAAAGATAACAAAAGAGATAAGAAAACTGATAATAAAAATAAATAAACTAACCCCAACACTCTCTAATACATTAACAATATCATAGATTCTTCGTCTCTCGACTCCTGTAATCAAAATCCCCAAAATCAACAAATTTGAATACGAACGATATGAGAACAATTGAGATTAAAAAATAAAAATAAAATAATTTCGGATTAATTAACCTAATTTGGAAGCAGCATCGTCAAGCCCAATCATTTCAATTCCATCTCGATTATACAAAGCTAAGAAACTGAGAATAAAACGAAGAAGTAATCAAAAACAAATTCAAAAAAGTGAGAGAGATTAGGATTTGTTTTAACTAAAACTAACTTGGTGCATAGAAGACCGAGAGATTTCTGTTTACGACTATAGGAATGATGAAGCGACGAAGCAGATGAAGAAATAAGCATTTTGGAATTATCCGGTGGTACATCTGACATGATTGATTCAAGAATCAATGGATTGAGGAATTGAGAATAAGATTAAGGAGAGATTTAACCAGAAAAGGATTCGAAAAAATTGGGGGGAATTTGAGATTATACTTTAAAAGCTTTGAGCGCCAATTTGAATTCACTTTGGCTCCTCCTTCCTCTCTCACATTTACACTCCTTGGGAAATTTTGGTAAAGCTGTGAGCCCTTACGGTTTTCTAACCGGTTCCGATCTTAATTTTCGGTTTTTTCTTCGGTTTGGAATTTTTTTTCAATTTTTCACTAATTTTAGTTGAGTTTTAAAAGGACATTTTAAATTTAAATACTAACCATAATATCAACTAGATTTGTTTTGCAATATACTTTGAATTTAAAAATTAAAGATGTGTATGGAATTTTTGTTTTGGTTTGGTTTAGAAAATATTTAAACCTTTTACAAAATTACAACTGAATAATTAATTATTTTTAATGAGTATAATTAATTTTGACTTATTGGTTTTACTACATCCAAAGAAAATAAGAAATAAAATCACAATGATCTATCTTTTAATTGATTGTATATTAGTACAATGTTATTTTAAAATTTTAATTTTAATTTAAAGTTTTGTTCAAGAAATAATTAAAATTGTTGTTTAACACTTTTTTATACTTTTTTTCTTTCAACACTTTTTCATACTTATTTTATTTGATATTTTAAGCTTTCAATAATGCAGTGTTGTCAGAATTATGGATATATATAAATATAAAAAAATAAACCACAAAATTGTTTGTTTTTTCCTTATTACTTTCATGGGCCTGTTTTGAAGCCCAAATATTGTGATGTACTCAATGGGCCCAAGACGTCCTCTCTACTAATTTGAATATGATTAGATGAAGAGGTAGCGAGCGTTGTTTCTGAAATCTCCACAACGAACAAATTCTTAATTCTTCGATTCTTTTTGAACACATCACAGCTTCAGAGCTTCTCCTGCTATGGTCTCCAAAGACAGTTGCCGCCATGAATTGCGTACGGCTATTAGACAGCTCAGCGACCGGTGTTTATACTCCGCCGCGAAATGGTGCGTTTCTTAAAACCCTAATCTTACCATTGTTCCCACTTCAAGCTCACTACTGGCATTAATTCGATCGAAAATCAAAGTTTTCAGTAAAGTTTTTTTTAATGATTTTTGCTAATTTTTTAGTTTGAACTCACTGTTGTCAGGAATTTGATATCGGGTTTTAGCTTTTTTTCTTCAGATTTTGTGGGTTGTGAGTTTTGATATGTTTGAGATTTCTATGTCTAAGTTTGAGCTTTACACTGATTGAAAAATGTGTTCTTTTGATTGTAATTTCTTATTTTTGTTCAATCTCTTTTGTGAATTATGAGTAAAGTTTTCAATTTTCTTCAGCCCTGGAATTGTAATACAATGCTGATATACTATCTTAACCAGTTCCATAACTGAGATCTATTTATTACAGGGCAGGAGAACAGCTTGTGGGGATAGAGCAAGACCCTTCTAATTCTACACCTTCGAATACTAGATTCCAGCGAGGAAGCTCAAGCATCCGTAGAAGATACAACACCAGTGATTCTATTTCAACACCACAAACTTCTGTTGGCGTATCTCAAGCAACTACTCCTTTCCCGGAAGAAGATGAAGTGATTGACGGTGACCTTTACCTTTTAGCAAAGGCATACTTTGATAACCGGGAGTATAGACGGGCTTCCCATGTGCTTCGTGATCAAATGAGCAAGAAATCAGTGTTCTTGCGTTGCTATGCTCTTTATCTGGTATGTTAATTTTTCCTTCTCTTTTTTTCTGAGTTCTGAGTCAGATAGAGTTTCTATATCTTATGAAAATAGCGTGATGGAGCGAACTTTTAGAAAGTGCTTCAATGGCTTTTGAGAGTTTTTTTCAGTCTCGGTAAATAGGCTGCCTTCAAATATATGCAGTTTATGACGTTATTTGAAACTTCCAGGATTGAGCCACTGATCATAATTATGTTAATTACCAGAAGTAATAATGTTCTATGGATACAACTGTTATTAGGCTATGTAACTGATATACAAAAATAGATAAGTGCAACTTAATTAGAAGTTTTACTTCCTGTTTAAAGACAATAATGTGTAAATGTTTATGCCTTTATGGTAACTACTTATTGAGTGATTTTTTGAATTTTATGTCTGTTGACACCAAAGCGGATAGTACTCTTTAACATGTATTTCACTTTGTTATTGTCTTACTGAAGGCTGGAGAAAAACGGAAAGAGGAAGAAATGATAGAACTTGAAGGTCCTTTAGGTAAAAGTGATGCCGTAAATCGTGAACTGGTATCTTTGGAGAGGGAATTATCAGCTCTGAGGAGAAGCGGAGCAATTGACTCTTTTGGATTGTATTTGTATGGTTTGGTTCTCAAAGAAAAAGGAAACGAAAGTCTTGCTCGTGCCAGCCTTGTGGAGTCTGTGAACAGTTATCCATGGAACTGGAGTGCCTGGTCAGAGTTACAGTCTCTGTGTACTTCTATCGAAATCTTGAATAGCCTTAATCTAAGCAATCACTGGATGAAAGAGTTTTTTCTTGGCTATGCTTATCAAGAACTCAGAATGCACACCGAATCCTTGGCGAAATACGATTATCTACAAGGTATTTTCAGTTTTAGCAATTACATCCAAGCTCAAACTGCAAAAGCTCAGTACAGTCTTAGGGAATTTGACCAAGTTGAAATAATGTTTGAAGAACTTCTAAGAAATGATCCTTATCGGGTGGAAGATATGGATTTGTATTCTAATGTTCTGTATGCAAAAGAAGCATGTGCTGCTCTGAGTTACCTTGCACATAAGGTGTTTTTGACCGATAAGTACAGACCTGAGTCTTGCTGCATCATTGGCAATTATTACAGTTTAAAAGGGCAACATGAGAAAGCAGTTATGTACTTCCGAAGAGCATTGAAACTGAACAAGAAGTACTTATCTGCGTGGACTCTAATGGGCCATGAATATGTTGAGATGAAGAACACACCTGCTGCGATTGATGCATATCGAAGAGCTGTTGATATAAACCCATGTGATTATAGAGCTTGGTATGGGTTAGGACAAGCATATGAGATGATGGGGATGCCTTTCTATGCACTTCACTATTTTCGCAAATCTATATTCTTTCTTCCAAACGATTCTCGGCTATGGATAGCCATGGCTAAATGTTATCAAACCGAACAGCTTTACATGCTTGAAGAAGCCATCAAGTGTTACAAAAGAGCTGTGAACTGTACTGACACGGAAGGCATAGCACTTAATCAGTTAGCAAAGCTTCACCAAAAGCTTGGACGTAATGAAGAAGCTGCGTTTTACTTTGAGAAGGATTTAGAGAGAATGGATGCTGAAGGATTAGAAGGACCAAATATGTTTGAAGCTTTGGTTTTTCTTGCTACACATTTCAAAACTCACAAGAAATTTGAAGAAGCAGAAGTGTATTGCACTCGTCTTCTTGATTATAGTGGCCCTGTAAGTTATTATACTCCAAATTTTCAACACTTTGTGTTATACTCCAAGTTATTACACTCAAGTGTGACTGAGATTGTTATCATGTTTTCAGGAGAAAGAGAAAGCAAAGAGCTTACTCAGAGGGATCAGAATGGCTCAAACCGGTTTCCCTTCGATGGATCTGGAGCATTTTCCTATTTAACTGTATTGTAACCCAATGTTCAATGATGCATTTGTATTTGATCACTTGTCAATTGACAAGTTTAAAGAAAGTGAGAGCTTAAACACTGCAGTTATGTTTCCAAAGAGCAATGCATACAAATAGTTTATTTTTTTCTGTTTAAAAGTGACAGCATAAACCCCAAGCTTAATAAGTAAAGAGTCTCTCTGCTGGAGGATACATCAACATCACAATGTGGGTAACAAATAAGGTTTTATATCACAAGGAAATATCTTGAGAGATTGAGTTTCAGCAAACAAATACAACAAAGCAGGTCTGAATCCGATTTTGTTTTAGTATTTAGGATCCGTGAAGAATTTGTTGATACCAGGCATGATCTCTGGATGCTTGTTACGAACAAACTTCCTCAGGAAATTTTCTTTGTATTTCTCTCCCTCTGCAAAGTTATCTAAAATCCCAGCAGCTCTGTTCTCCTTGGTGCATCTATAATCACAAACCCACAGTACAACACATCATACTAAATCTATAAATAAACCTTAAACTTATCTGTTTTTAGCTTTAAATAGCCTCTGTTACAGTACAAAGATGATCGGTCAAATAAAACATAATCCGAATCTTAAGGCTAGGTTTTCATTTCGTTTATGAATTATTATCTGAACTAAACGACTTCGTTTTAATATTTACAGTATCCGTCATCAATTATAGGCGGATGGTCAATAATATTGTTGAAAGATCTAAGAAACAAAATCAAAGAACACAATAGGAGATACAAACCTGACTTCAGGGTTTCCGGTGATGTTCCTAATCAACGAAAACGCGCAGATCCCAACGGCAACTCCGGTAGCAGCGAAAAGAGGATAAACCTACGGGGAAAGACCAAAAACAATAAAACATGTTCTCTCATATGGAATTGCATAGCTAAATATAAAGCATAATCTAGATCTAAAAACACTAAGCGTCTGGGAATTAGACCTAGTCAAAAGAGAATAAATCTGCTCCGATTTAGGGAAAATCAAAAGATCATGAAGATCGATCAAGTACCTCAGGTCTTAACCAACGGCTCGACATTGGAATCGCAGAGAAAAAGATGAATCGATGAAGAGAATTACAAGGAGGAAGACGGCTTCTCTGCGAAAGTTTGAGGAGACGTATAGAGACCCCACTTTGCCTTATATTTGACTATTAGGTTTTTACGATTTTTTTCGGAAATTAGAATATTGAATTCCGATTGGCAGATAGACGTCCAGCTTGGAGCCAATGAATTGTTGACATCTGTTTATTTACAATTTCGAGGCACGGTTTATTTTCCTGATTGTCTTTATACTCTTATTGGCTATCTAGTATCAACGATAGCCAATGGGCAAGTTGCGAGATACGATTCTTATCTTCTTCCTTTTTTTTTTACCACATGTGTAAAACTTATCAAGAGTAGTATATTAAATTAAATTGGAAACAGTTGTGTATTTTCTTCGTTTGCTAGTTGAAAAATGTTTGATTTGTATCGGAGAATAAAAATTAATTTGACTTTAGCATTTGAATTACCACGATAACTAGGGAAAGTTCTAATTAGACAGCATCTGGCTTCAGACAATAGCCATATGATGATCATAAGTATTCTAGAATTTATAATTTTTTTTAATTTTTGTTTAAAAGTTTGTAGATAGTATTTTAAAAGACTCTATAAAAATATTTATATGAGCTAAAAAAAAAGTTAAAATTATTTTATTTGGATAACACATGACTTTAGTTGACTATTTAAAAATCATTAACACGATTTTAAATAATTCTAAATAAATCATTAAAACTATCAAACTAATAACACATAACTTTTATCTAATTTTTATAAATCACAATTGAATAACAAAACTCTTTAAGAATTGTAAATCTTTAAAAATTCAAGAACCCCCAAATAAGAAAAATATTTTCCAACTTTATTTGATAAGCAATCAAATATGAATCACAAAAAAAAAAAATAGGAGAGAAATATAGAAGTTTTGAGTAAAATCACTGTTTATGACATCAACAAAGTTTCTATACGAAAAAAAAACAAAAACAAAATCACTACTCCTGAAGGACCAACAACTATATCAATCAAGATCATTAACATTAATCTTAACGTTCATAATAAAATAATAAAAAGAGGATTATCATGATTCAAGACTTACGAGCTCGGTCACGCCAAGATCCTTGCTGTTGTTTTGCAAGCACCTAATAAAACCCAATGTGATATCAACAAGGTTATCTACGGATTCTAAATGGACCTCCAAAGCTCGATAGATTAAAGAGCAACAGAAATGAAAGAGAGCTCAATAACTTTTACCTTTTCGCTAAGAAGACTTATCGTACCACTGTTGCCTTCTCCTTCATCCTCCTTTACATTATTGTCGTCGGTGTCATCGGTAGGAGTGTGGCCTGTGGGCACTCCAAACATCGCCTCATCATGTGCGGATTTTAGTTGCTCTTCCCGTTTCGCCTGCAAGTTTTTTATTCAACCACATAATCATTTTGAAGCTCTGGTATAATAAAAACAGTGAATCGAAATAGCTAATCGAACCTCAATGGCAGAAAACCTAAAACTCTGTCCCATGCGCTTGACTAAGGCAGCATCGTCATCAGTACCTGCAATCATATGAAGTTTTTTTAGCAACAAGAGTATGATTTCAGATTTTATCGTACAGCGAAATCATGGAGTAGATGTAAGAAATTAACAGGAAACTGACCTTCTTCTACTTCCTCATCATCAACTGGAGCATCTTTGTCGAACTCAAATCGTTCCCATCCTGCACCTTTGCTGGTATCTTTTTCAGCTGCAATTCAAGTGGATAGTTAATTTAAAGAAAGGAAATAAACATGAGATGATATTAAGAAATCTCATTTTTAATGACAAAACCAATATTTCTTGTTCTTTTTCTCATACTTTCTCAGGCATCAGGAAATTTCTATTCATATACCACTACTAATCACATTTTTTACATATTTACAACCACCATGAAAGGTTTTGTCTCAATCCTCCTTATATACAGAGTTGCTAAGAAAATCAATGAGGCCAATAAACACTAAGAGATTTCGCTTTGCTAAAAAGGAAAAGGGAAAGTCATCTCCCTGCAATAATAATGTACACTGCATCCTCAATGCCAAGTGATAAAAGCTAAAACACAGTCCTCCACAGAACTACACCACAAATACTTTGATTAATGAGAGAGTATTCTCAGCTATCTGAACCAATGCCTAAACAAAACCCTCGAAAAATCCAGAATACCACAAAGGATCATACCTCCATTGTAAAACACTACCACCTCAATTACCTGACTTAAGGCTATGATTAAAACTTCTAGGCTAGTTATAATAAGTCTTGCATTAGACTAATAAGTAAGACATTAAGTGCCACAACAAATCCCCAGCATCAGCAGATTCCTAAGATGGATCCCACTCAAATGAGAGAATCAGATGTTAGTTGCTAAAAGCTTGGAAAACAGAATCAATGCAATAATGTCACTAAGGGAAAGATTAACTTACCAGTTTCATCAAGCTGGAGCTTCATCTTGGCCTTCACTTTTTCAGCAGCTGACTGTATAAAGAAATCAAAACAAGTAAATGTGAGTAGATGAAGGCAGCCTATGTTACAATAACAAACCCAATCTTCAGGATGATGTAAAGCTAATTGCTATGTTCTTATTAAGCCTAACTCTCAAAACACTTGAAATGTTGGTAACAATCTTAAGGATGATGAAAGAAATGAGTACATACCATCTTATCGTAGCCTTTAATTAACCGTGAGTAATCAATCTTCTTCTCCTTAACAACTTCTCTCCTCGGCGAAGAACTTTTGCTCCGGCTCCTTCTCCTCCTCCGTCTCTCTGAATCCACATATCTACTACGCCTCTCTACACTCCTGCTCCGGCTTCTCCTACGTCTCTCTCTACTCCTGCTTCTCCTTCTATCTCTCTCATCCCTCTCTCTACTCCGATAACGACGCCGTTCAATCGATTCTCTGTAGCTCCTCTCTGGAACCTTAGGATGTTGATGATCATGAGGTTTCTTCTTCAATTTATCTCTGATGGATCGAATCTCGGAATCCTTGTCATTATTCTCAGTGGATTTAGGGTTGGAAGCCTTGACGAACTGGTTGAGAAACGAAGAAGAGGATGCGATAGCCGATCCTCTTTCCGGAATGGCGTTGTCTCCGGTGGAAAAACCAAGTCCTTGCTTGAAGCGAGCAGCTCCTTCTCCTTTACGCGTGAGCTCGTCGTAGTAAGCTGCTGCTTTTTCTTCCTCCATAACTTAGCGCCCGATTCTTCCTTCTTTGGCTTCTCTCCTTTTTGTTTTATTTTTAGTCTGTTCATCTTATCCAGTCATCCTTAATCGAGTGAGATTTACTTCAGCCTTTTGTTTTAATTTCAAACCCCAAATACCTATCAAATTTCTTCATTTTCAGTTTAATACATATTATTTGAGAAGTATTTATTAATAAATAACTTTATATAATTATAAAATATTACAATAAATACCATTATTTTATCGTACTATTTTTATATATATACAATATTATTATCTATTTCCATCATAATATACATCCTATATTATAAAGAGAGAATTAATAAAATAAGTCTAATATAATGGTAAAATTATTAAAATAAATTAAATATTTTATTATTAAAAAACTAATTTTTTGTTGATGGAGAAATCAAAGAATTCTCTAGAAACGTAAACATCCAAAGCACAGTTGCTTTTGACAAAATAAAAATCACACAAGATGTTCTCATATCTGTCGACTTGGTTAATCTCTAACTAACTTAACTCTACATCGTATTGCAATATATATATATATATATATATATATTAGTTGAATAACCTTTCAGTACAATAAAATTATTTTTAATAAATAATTTTACCAAATAAATTTTCATAAAAACTTATCAAAAAGTTTACAAAAATTTTATGGAACAATTGTACAATTAACTTTTACAAATAATTTTATATTGAAATAAATATTTACAAAAATATTATCGAACAACTATACAAAATTACGTTTTACAAAAACTTTATTAAAAAACTGTACTAATTAATGTTCACAAAAACTTCACTAAACAATTGTATAGTGAAATCAATTTTTACACAAATTTTTTCGAACAAGTATACAAAATTAAATTTTATAAAAAAATTTCTCACGTACATTGAAATCAATTTATACAAAAAATTTATCAACAACTAAACGATTTAACTTTTACAATATTTTTATTAAACAATTGTATATTAAATTTTGTTGTTATAATTTTTTTATCAAATATCTATACAAAATTAAATTTTACAAATACTTTTTCAGACAACTGTATATTGAAGTCAGTTTGTACAAAAACTTTAACGAACAACTATATGATTTAACTTTTACAAAAACTTTATTAAACAACTGTATATTGAAATTAATTGTTATAAAATCTTATCGAACAACTGTACAAATTAATTTTTCAAAAATTATTAAACAACTATATATTGAAATCGATTTGGACTAAACAACTTTATCGAACAACTATACTATTAACCGTGTGAAAACAAATTTTAAAGAACTGTTCTTAATAACTTTTCATAAAACTTATATCAAACAGTTGTACTAACATGATGAACATACCTTTGAATTTTTTTAAACTGACATATCTTTTATAATTTCACTAATTTAATATAAATCAAGTTGTTAATGATGATTTAACTAATATTCATTGTAATCTTTCTTCCAATTTTTTAATAAAAATAAATAAGAGTAATTTTGTTTTTCAAATCTATATTTTTAATTCTAAAAGATTTAACCTATTTTTTAAATTTTAAATGTTTTTTGTATTTTTTCTATAATTTTCCGTATTATAAAGTCTTAATCATATGTCTTTTCAATTAATATATTGGGTTCATATATTTCATCTTTTCATCATATACCTCTTCTTCTCACCTCTTAATTATAAGTAGGGTTGAGCCCGCGCATCG
>KE156853.1:2939-19602 GCA_000411055.1 Leavenworthia alabamica
CCAGGCCGGCCACTCACCCGACCGATCGTGACCAGTACCTGGCCTTGCACTCAATCGTTCGTGACCAGTACCCGACCGTGAGCTGACCTACCCGATCGGTCGTGGTTGGAGTTTACCTGGCCGTACCATGATTTATTCATATTTTTATTTGTGGCTCTAGACAGTGCATGTTTCAACAATGATGGTTTTCAAGATGAATGGATAAATTATATAGCCTCTACATATACCAGAAACTATTGAAGTCATCGGAGGTGCAAAAGAAAACGTCCTCAAAGTTGAGATGGCAGTCGGTGGCCGCACTCAGAGTCATGTTTAGGGTGAAAATCCTAATGTTAGTAGATTTTTATTTAGATATTTATGTGATTAAAATTGTATTGGTCCAATAGGCCCAGTAGTTATGTATAATTAGTTTTTTAAAATTGAGTTTATATTTAATCGATTTAATTTCGGTATTAATTTTAAAACACTAAATCGAACCGAACTAATTTTGTATCGAACCGATTAAACCGGAATTTTTTTTCGGTTTAATTCGGCTAAAATTTTAAAATTCGAATAAATCGAAATTCCGACCAAACTGAACCGATTATCCTGATAAAACCAGATGCCCAGGGCGACTCATGCACATCAATAACTTACTATCTGTTTAATTTAGCAAGTGACACGCATACTTATAGCAATAATGTATAACGTTACAGAGAGTATCCTGCCTGCTCTAAAATTTGTTATTATTTATTATTAATTTTTTTCTTGAATATGGGCTTTAAAATTAGACAAAAGTTTGCTCTAGTGCAATGAGCCATGTGAAACATGATTGAACACTTGTACAATTTGATTCAAGCTAAGCTTTGAATTTTCGTAATATATTTTTAATAAAATTATTGTCGCTATTCAATAAAATTATTGTCGCTATTAGTATTTATTTTATAAATATCTTTTTAAAATTTAAAAATATATTAATCAAAATTATAATATAATATAATTTTAGAAAATAAAATGTATACTTATAACATAATATAATTTAAAAACATAAAACATACAAACCTACAACTCACAAAAACAATATAACTCTATACTTCTAATAGATCACTTGAAAAATAAATATGAATAAATAATTTTTAATATAAATAATAACTAAAAATAACGATGATACGTTTGTAATAGATTTTAGGTATTTATAATTGCAATAGTGTTTTACTTTTACAATTAGATTTATGTAATTTTTTTAATACTAAGAGTTTAACTTATTTTTATGGGTTGTCAAATGTTAAATCTTCTATATATTTTTTATACTAACAATTTAACATATTATTTTGTATTGTTAATTTTAAATTTATATAAAAAATTTATACTAACAATTTTAAGTTATTTTTATAGATTGACAATTTTTTGTTTATTATATTATCAGTTTTAATTTATATTTATGTATTAACATTTATAAAAAAAAATTCCATTATATTTTTTATACCATTTTTACATTTAATAAACTCATTTATTATAAAACTCTATTATTTTTATGGAAATTACATGAGATTTAAAGAAATAATACAATTACATTTTACATAATTAAAAAACAAATTTTTACATTTTGTAAAATGATGTGTACCAATAAGATTAAATTTTTTAAAACATTAGGAGTTCTCTATCTATGAGTATATTTTTTAATTTTTTGATAACTATTTATATATTGTTTTATAGTTCCGATCTGTTCCAAATTTATAAACGATTTTGAGAAAGCAAAGTCTTACAAGTATATCGCTTTCTTTGTTACAGATGAATTAAGTGTTACTCTTGAAAGTAGACTGTCATTTACACATTAAGAAAATTATGTAAATTTTCTTTTTACTTTTGATAATACACTAAATAAATATTTATCTCCAATTAATGACATCAAAAATAGGGATAAAAATGAGATATAATATTAAAATTTGCATTGAAACATAAAATGACATTTTTTCTTAACAAGACTTTAGTGAAAAAACGACACACTTTACAAAACAGAAAGAGTATGTTTTAACAAAAGCTGAGATGCTTTGGAAACCCTAGGAAGATCTTTCAACTTGTCGAATATGAAATCATGTTCTTTAATAATATCCTCTTTTGAAACCCTAGGAACATCTTCTAACTCCTCCATCAAGAAGTCTTGCTCTTTAAGTATTTCATCAATGGATCTCAATGAGATTGTTGCAGTCTTTAAACACTTTGAGTTGGCGAAAACATATGTCAAGAATACTTCTTCTTCTATTCTATTCCCATATTCTATCCACTCGAATATTTCAAGCTCTGATGACAAGCATCTGGGAACAGAACTCGGTTGGTTCCATGAAAGTGAAATATCTTCAGGGTCAAGTAATTGTTCCTAAGAAGAAATATATAAATATTAAGCAAAATATGACAAATATTGATATATAAAAAACGAGAGGAGGATATATACTTACAGAATTAATGATAAGATTATTCAGTTTTGGAGCATTTCCAAGTAAAAGCATTAGTGATTTTAACCAATCTAAATCTTTTGGACATAGAACTACTGTTAACATCTTAAGTTGAGAGAAGTTGGTGTTGCTACAACGTTTAAACTGCAATAAAACAAACAACAACTTAATGCATGTAATGATCACAAACTATATATATATAGATAAAGAGAGTTATTAATTACCACTTGGTTAGTAACACGCATGTCAAGACACAAGACCTTGGAAAACGATTTGATGTCAATGGAAGACTTAACAATGATACTAGCATCTTTGAGATGAGGCATATTCTCTACGGAGCAAGAGTCTCCTAAATAATCAACTATGTATAACCTTTCTAATTTTGGAGAATCAATAACCAAACACCTATCAGTATCTACTACTACATCATTGTCATCTAAACATGGTGTATTAAAATAACCTAAACACAGTAAAGAAGTCACTTTCACACTAAATTTTTTCACATTATCATCCTTATTTCGTTTCACGTACAAATACTCAAGAACGGGACAGCTCGATAAGAAACTAACCAGAGAAGTCTCGTCTTTATACACAACTTGCGAAAGTGTAAGATATAAGAGTGATGGTAGGCAACAAGATGAAGGGAGATCCACAAGAATATTGTGAGAGAGAGTTAATCTCTTAACCGTTTCACAATTGTAAAGTCTCATGGGTAAGCTAGTTGGATTTGCTAACCGGAGTTTTAAACTTAGATCAGCCACATGACAATCAATAGCTTTTGAAATCCACTTTCCAACATCAGCATCAATAGGACATCGTGGACCGAGTTGCATACACAAGCGGCGTATTACATGTGCTTTGTGGAATTGTAATGATTTGTCAAGAAACATCCATATGCTTTTCTTGTTTTCATCATCATCATCATCATCATCATCATCATCATCATCATCATCATCATCCTCCTTTTTACTGTCTTTGTATTCTAGTGTATCTACCATCTTCCAAATAGAAAACCATCGTTTAGATAGAATCATAGTGGTCACGACGTCTTTTGTCGGTACATAACGCAATATCATTACAAGCAAATCTTCAGGCAACTCACTGATCCTGTCTTTACATGCTTCCGCTTCAATCTCAGCTCCTATCATCTTCACAATTCCAAAAATACTAGCAGACGGATTATTGTATCGAGAAGGGTATATAATTGTTAGGGTTTGAATGAAATTTACATATATATAGCCGACAGAAACTACCAAATTGGGCCTTTTTTTAATCAGCATCATGTATTGGGCCTTTTTTAAGTCAGCATCATGTATTGGGCCTCTCTTAACTTGCCACATGGTTAATCTTAATCCAAAGATGTCGGTAGAGAAGATTTAAGATTAAACCGAACCGGTTAGACCATTACACGCGTTACTTACGCGCAACCTCCACGTATTCACATCTTTGATAGAGCCATATATACTTTAACTTGGTCACGTTCTTCTTTAAATAAATATCTTCTTAATTATCAGAACAAAACAAAGTCTTCAGTCTTCATCATTCTTATTTTTGATCTCCTCCGATTTGAAATCTCCGGTGATAATGGAATCATATTCAAACCCTAACAACGAGAAGCAATCTTCTTCATCTCTTTACCCTACTGTTGACATGTCTAATCCCGAAGCTCCTCATCTTAACCCTAATTCTTCTTCTTCAACTACTAGTAACCTCTATCCTTCTCTCGATATGAACGATCTCGCTAGTAATCTCTTCCCCGATCAAACAGAGACTGTCGCAGCTCCAACGGAGGAAGTAATTTTGAAAATCTCTGGCGCGATTCTCCACTTAATCGACAAATCTTACAGCGTCGAGCTCGCTTGCGGCGATCTAACAATCATTCGTATTTCTCAAGGAGATAACATCGTCGCTGTACTTGCTCGTGTCGATGAGATTCAATGGCCGTTGACTAAAGACGAGAACTCCGTTAAAGTCGATGAGTCTCACTTCTTCTTTACTCTCCGTCCCACTACACATGATTCAAACAACGAAGAAGCCAATGATATGTTAAACTATGGACTTACAATTGCATCAAAAGGTCAAGAGCATTTACTAGATGAGTTAGAGAAGATCTTAGCTGATTACAGTTGTTTCACTGTTCAACAAGTATCAGAAGAAGCTAAAGAAACAGGGGAAAAGGTTTTAGATGTGACGGTGGCGAGAGAGACATCGCCGATGGAACTTACTGGAGAGAGGAAAGAGATTGTAGAGAAGCAATGTGCAGCGTATTGGACAACAATAGCTCCAAATGTAGAGGATTATAATGGGAAGACGGCTAAGTTGATTGCAAGTGGTTCAGGACATTTGATAAAAGGGATTCTATGGTGTGGAGATGTGACTATGGATCGACTTAAATGGGGTAATGATTTCATGAAACGGAGGTTGAGTAAGGCTGAGAAGGAGAGTCATGTTAATCCTGACACTTTGAAAAGAATCAAGAGGTATGAATTGTTTTGATTTTTATTAACTCTTTTAGTTAATTTTATGGTTGTTATGTTAGCTTTATGTTTTTTTTTTAGTTAGTTAAGTTTCTTAATGAGGAATGTTTAATGTGTAGTCCTGTAAAGGATCCGGATTCGTTTTTTGATTTTAGGATAAGTTTTAATATGTAGCCCTGTAATCAAGAGGTATGTATTAGGATATCTGGATCCTTATCCGTTTTTTATTATCGTCCAACTAGGATCCGGATCCGTAACCCTTATGTATATCTGTATTCTTTAGGATATCTGGATCCTCATCCGTTTTTTTTTTTCGTCCAACTAGGATCTGGATCCGTAATCCTTATGTATATTTGGATTCTTTAGGATATATGGATCCGTATCCATTTTTTATTATCGTCCAACTAGGATCCGGATCCGTGACCCTTACGTATATCAGGATTCTTTAGGATATTTGGATCCGTATCTGTTTTTATTATCGTCCAACTAGGATCCGTATCTGTTTTTATTATCGTCCAACTAGGATCCGGATCCATAACCCTATCCATGATATCCGGATCCTGATTTTATGTAAATGACAACTCAGATCTGGATATCTGTTTTTTTTTGTTACAAAAATTGTCTGGATATTTACATTGGAGACAGATATCTGGGAATCTTTTTAATAAAAATGCCGGATCCGGAGTTCTACCAATTGAATCCGGATCCGTATGCCCTGGATATCCTGATCCGGATCTGGTTATCACTTAACAACTCTATGTGATAGTGTTTGCATAGTGTTCTGTGCAGTTAAGTCTTGTTAAATGTAATTATTGAGATTTGAGGCTTATAGTTATGTTTAATTTTGTGTCTGGTTTGGTTTTTGCGTATGCAGAGTAAAGAAAATGACTAAAATGACAGAAAGTGTAGCAAACAGTGTGTTGTCTGGAGTCATTAAAGTTTCAGGATTCTTCACAAGTTCTGTGGCTAACACCAAAGTAGGAAAAAAGTTCTTTAACCTTCTCCCTGGAGAAGTCATCCTTGCATCTCTTGATGGATTCAGTAAGTAGTACACTATTGCCTTAATCTCAATTCTTATGCAACCATCTTTAAGATCTTACTAAGTTCTGTTGATTTTTGTTTTGTTTTGATAGATAAGGTTTGTGATGCTGTTGAAGTTGCTGGAAGGAATGTAATGTCAACATCGTCCACCGTGACAACCGAACTCGTGGATCACAAGTAAGTAAAAAACTATTTGGAACTCTTCCGTTATTTGAAGATTAGAAGTAGCCATGGGCAAAATAACCAACCCGAACCCGATCCAAAAAACACAATCCGAACCCGAATTTCAGAAATTGTGTGATGGACTCCTAAACCCGGAAACTCGTATCCTAATCCGTCAGTTAAACTTAAAATCTGACTATATTATATATAAATAATTAAATTATTCTAAAAAATGTGAAATTTTAGTTAAATTTTTAAAAAAATTTAACTATTATTTTGTTTTTTCAATATTTACTTACCCGAAACCGACCCGAATCCGAATTCGAACCGAATCCAACAAAATTATTCTATTGGGTACTAGATTCCTAAATTTGATATACCTGATAGAATAACCGAACTCGACCCGTTTATCCGAATGCCGAGTCTAATTAGATGTGTTTAAGAGAAGAATGTAAAACTAAGTGTTGTTAGCTTGACTGGTAAAGGAGCATAGGCAAAGCTTAGAGATTAGAGGATTGGGATGAAACCAATATTGGAATGTAAGTTTCTGGGTGCTGATGAATGTAGGTATGGTGGTAAAGCAGCGGAGGCGACAAATGAAGGGCTTGAAGCAGCAGGACATGCTTTGGGGACAGCTTGGGCTGCTTTCAAAATCAGGAAAGCTATTAATCCTAAGAGTGTTCTTAAGCCATCAACACTTGCAAAAACAGCTATTAGATCTGCAGCTTCAGAAAAGAAAGCATAGTAAGTGTGTTCATGATCCTGTTTGTTTGTATGTGTTGTTATATGTTGATACATAAGTAAAACTTTAAAAAGTCGCGCGTGGATGAGTTGTTGTTGTGTGTTTGTATGTGAATCATGTAATGCTATGAGTTGATACGTATATGTAATGTATGTCTACTCTACTCTTCGATGCATTGATTTCACTGTTGGGAAAAAATGTTTGGAGGAGCCCAAGTAGAGATCACATATAAGTTAACAGGTTAGGTTTGGTAAAATTCATTTGGGATGGATATATTGGATTTAGGAATATATTATTCAATATAATAGTTTTATCGGTTTTAGATTTAGTTTTGGATTTGGGTTTTGGTTTGGATAATATTTTTCAGATCTGACTTCGGATAGGATATTTGGGTTTGGTTATTTTGTCTAGCGCTATAAGTAACTAGGGGCCATGTTGAAGATGTTTAACGCTCTGCCGTTTTAAATCAAAGTGTAGACTTTTATGTTGGTTTTGTGTGCGAGGGATACTAGTATACGACATGTTGTTCATTCTATATCGGCAAGATACAAAAAATTGGCCTAAGCAGGCGTCGAACCTAACCAACTGAGCTAATGGGCCAACCTGATGTCGTATTGGATTACGTCTAATAATAGTTAATTGATGCTAACGTGAATACCATCATGTCAGTAGCAGTTTAACATCTGAGCAATAAATATTACCGATGTTTAAACGTCGTCGTTTCATGATTTGTTCTTTTGTGACTACAAAATGAAAACGTAGAAAAAAAATTACAAAATGGAGCAAGCCTTTTGTGATTTATTCTTCTTTTTCTTCTGATTTTGAGGTTGAAGAACTACTCTGATCGCTGCATCAAATACTCCTTTTACATTCTACATTTCATTACCAAAACCAAAAAAAAACACAGTTTCAAGAGTTAAGAAAAAGCTTCAAATAAAAAAAGACGTGTTTTTTTGTCTTTTTCTTACCTCTTGTGTTTTTGAACTACACTCAATGTATGATGGAGCTTCAATTAGGTTCTTCAGTTCTTCTCCCTTTAAAGTTTGCCCAAAACGGTTAAATATAGTTTTGTTTATAGTGTCAAGCTAGGTAGAAGTAAACTTTTTAGTTAACCTGAACAGTGGTAATAGGTACAGCACCAGGATGGTCAATGAAGAACTGTGTGTCATCTCGAAGATCTGCCACATATTTATGAACACAACACAAACAAAAAACATCAAAGACAAGTTTCTAAACCTAGACTATTACAATATACTAAACTAAACCCTAGTTTCCATTCGATTAATATGGCTTTTAACTAAAACAAAAACAAAAACATCTATATGGCTCATCTAACTATTTTGATTACTTTATGAGAATTTTTTTTTCAATTAAAATATATCCATTTCTTAAAAAATCTAAAATATAATTTTAAATTTATTAAAACACAATTTTAAATTATAAAAAATCAAACAATAACTAGTTTTATGAAAAAAATATAATTTTTTAAAAAATTTGAATTTAAATTTAAAATATATCACAATACTAAATAAATCTTAAAAAATATCAATAAATTATTGGATGTCCTATGGACTGGAACATACCTAGTTTGGTTCCAACAAGAACTATTGGGACACCAGGAGCATAATGCTTCAGTTCAGGAATCCACTACAAACATAAGATAAAAGCTCATTTAAAAAAAAACAATTGGTAGTTAGTAGTTAATATAGGTTATGAATAAAACCAACCTTCTTAGATACATTCTCATAACTAGCCTTACTGATCAGAGAAAAAGCTAAGATGAATACATCAGCACCTCTATAACTCAATGGTCTTAATCTGTTATAATCCTCTTGCCCTATTTACAACAACAAAAAACACAATTTGATCTAAAATATGCATACAAAATGCATTTAAACCCCATAAAACCATATTACTAATTTATAAAAATAATCAAACAAAATTTAATTTCATAAAAAATACTACATGTGTTTTAATATAATTGTAATTTTAGGGTTTAGCACATATATTAAAAACATATAATTTTTTTTGTTTTTATTAATTAAAAACAACTATTCAACCAATAAAAAAATTTAATAACATAAAATAATTGGTCAAACAAATAAAAAATAATTAATTTTGTATTGAAAATAACAAAAAAATCTTTAAACAACAAATAAATCGTAACAGAGAGAATATAAAACTTTAAAAATTTGTTTAAAATGTAATTAAATTAAAATAAAATGTAAGTAAGATTCATAATACCTGCTGTATCCCATAATCCAAGATTCACAGTGCTTCCATTAACAACAACATTTGCACTAAAGTTATCGAAAACAGTTGGTACATAATCCTATAAATAAAAACATACAATTAATCAACATAACATATATATAGATAAAGATAAAGAGACAAATGATAATACCGTTGGAAAAGTGTTGCTTGTGTAAGAGATTAATAAACAAGTTTTACCAACAGCTCCATCTCCAACTGTTACACATTTTATGAACCTTGAAGCACTCATTTCTTTCTATATATTACTAACCTCACTTCTACTGAGGAACACAATGATTTAACTAACACTTTTTACTAATAGAAACATAAATGAACAAGAACAAAAAAACCCTAGAATTGTTAATATGATCTGATGAAGAAGAAGAAGAAATGTGATGGCCGGAAACTTATGCCATTGAAGCGTTCACAAAAGCAATAACAATCTCCGATTCTTTTGCTTTTTCTTTTTAACTTATAATTTGTCTTTTTTTTTTTTTTCTTTTAATCATTAGTTTTTTTATTAATTACTGTAGTTTTTTTCACTGTCTTATTTTTTTAACCAAATTTTACCAAGTGTCATGTGTAAACAATAAAGAGGAAAAACATAAAATTCCACCACAATTCTTTTTTATTTATTTATTTAGTATAATTATTTTTTTTGTATTTACTATTAAGATTTATTATGAATACAAAAATAATTTATATTTACCATAATTTTATTTTATGACACATATTCTTTCTTTTATTATAAGTGCATATATTCCAAGTTCCTTTTTTTCTCTCTTGGCTTTGTGGGTTTAATATCCCAAATTGTTATAAGTGTTAATATGGTCTCATGGGCAATACATTGTGGACGGGTTTGGACATGTGTATATAAAGAGTGGGTTAAATTGGTTTTAAACCAGTTATGCCCATGGACAAAATTGGTCACATTATTGGACATGTGCTTAATATTGGTTTTACAAATTTAGGTTTAAATCAAATGTGAAGAAATTTTTTACTCAATATTTTTTTATTTTTTTAACTGTTTTTCACTTTTTAGTTAAGTGAGTCCTGAACTATTTCCGGTGATTGTTGATGATTTAAATCAGATTTGTTTTTCTTTGCAATTAATTTCTCCCGTGAGTTATCTTCTTTTCTTTTCTTCTATTTCTTCTTCGTCTTTGACATAAAAATTTTTTAGAATTTTATTCTACAACTCATTAGATTCTCGGTTTTATTCTAGAATCAAAGTGTAGAACTCTTGTTAAAATTTATGCTTTGGTTTAATAGGCGAACGCTGCATCTAGAAAACTCAATCGACATACACTATATAAAAGCCTAATAAATTTTTTTTGAAATTTATATTTAATTTTCGAATAAAATAAATATCCGAATAGGTAACGGGTAATACCCAAACTCGAACCCAAACCGAGGGTTCTAAAATATAATAACCTATCAAGTATTTTAAGAATACTCGAATCCAAACCAAACTCAAAATTTTGGATCGAAATCGGCTCGGGTTTTCGGATCAAGGTAATTTGTCTAGGAGTACACATTATTATCAAAAAAATAAAAATGCGGACGTTCTATGGACAGCCCATTTTTGAACGGGTATTAATGGGTTTGGTCCTTTGTTGAAACGAGTTTTTGGGTATGAAACATAATGGACAATAATTAGAAAAGATAATGTTGGACGGTCCAAAATGGACACAGACGTCCATTTTTACGCCTCTAAATTCCTAATTAACAATATGAAATGCTGGATTCGAATCCTATACATATGTGATGAATTTAAGAGATACGATTATTACGCCACGTAATTTCCACGTTCCAAGTTCCTTTGACCACGAAAATGGTAAAATGGTTATGAATTCTCACGAATTCACAATTACTACTACCACCAACTGACTTAAACAAAAATGTCAAATTCGTGGGGTACTTCACTCACACATGCATGTCTTTTAATGAAAGTCCAGGCCCAGGCCCAGAGGCCCAGGCCCATAGTTAGCACACGAATTCTGAGGCTAACTGTAGAAAACAGCTATGTATAATGCATACTCTAATAAGTCTCTCGATGTTATCCTTGAATATCTCAGATGACCCAGCGTGATTATTGGACCTTCACATTATTCCTTATGTCAACGTTATTGACTTTTAGAATTATTATTTGATACTTTGAATCCATGTGTGAACCATGTCCTTATATATATTCATAGATCGTGACATTTTTTCCAATATAGTTAAATACAACGTACAACTTGTTTCATAGTCAAACATAAACACATGACTTTTTTTTGTCAACCAAAAGATAAAACTATTCTACCCTAAAATTAAACTCTATTATTGCTCATAATAATCACCAACTCTTCTTTTATTTTCCTATAAATAGTTTGCTTAGTCTTAGCAAAAAAATATCAAGAGTATTTTAATTATCACCTTAAATTAATGGCTACAGGAAGATCAGCTACACGCCCTTCAGTGAGACACCCGAGCCATAACCATCCATTGCGTGGTCACAGAGCTCAAGTTGAAGATGAGATCATCTGCTCTGGTTGTGACCTAGACTTGATCGGTGCATCATTCAAGTGCACAAAGTCCGAGTGTGATTACTTTTTACACAAGTCATGTTTCGAGCTTCCACTAGAGATTAATCACAAGTCTCATCCTAATCATCCATTGACTCTTCTCTATTCCCCACCATATGATCATTCTACATATACATGTAACGCTTGTGGTGAGTATGGATCAGGGTTTACATACAACTGTTCTATATGTCATTATGATGTTCATGTGGGATGTGTATCTATGCCTGAGACCATGAAGCATGAAGAACATGCACATACACTTACTTTGCTTTATAGTTCTCCTAGCCTAGAAGGTCATATATTTACATGTGATGTTTGTCAAGAAACTATGCCACATAATTTGTGGTTGTATTATTGTGAGAAATGTGACTATGGTACACATTTACATTCATGTGTGAGTGATGAAGAGGAAGAGCCAAAGAAAAGAGGAGGAAGAGAAGGAGGAGGAAGCTCGGCGAATTCCGAGTTAGCTGAGATGTTAAAGGCTCAAAGGGAAATGGAGAAGATGCAAATTGCTCTAAACTTGGAGATGCAAAGAGCTAAGATTGCTAAAAAGTCAAGAAAACATATGCTTAAGATGATTTAAAATATGAACCTTGCAACTTTTAAGTCATTCACCTTTTATTTGTATTTTTATTTCTTTCTTTTTCCTTGAATTGTTTTTTTGTTTTTGTTTTAAGTGTTGTAAGTTTTTACTTTATTTATTCTTATAGGTAAAATAAATTATAACTACTCAAAAATTCGAAATACAAAAAAAAAAATCTAAATCTATTTAAATTTTTTTGAATCGAATCTGATACAAAATTTCAAATAATACTAACAGATGTAAACTAATTCCAAACTAAAACTCGAAATTTAACTATATACATATATTAATTATATTTATATGATATCAGTCAATTATATAAAACTAAAATTAAACCCAAATTAATTATTTTAATACCAAACCATTCGAAATATTTAAAATAACAAAAAAAATTCTAAGTTTTTTAGTTATATTTGTTAAGTTTAACCAAATTTTTTTTTATTTTATTCAGATCCAAATCCGAACCAAATATGAGCTGAATACTCATAAAATCCGAACAGATAATAAATAGCGAATCCGAAAACCAAATGCACATGTCTACTCTAACTAATCTGAGGTTGTCCCTAAGAACTGGAGAAATGTAAGGTCACACATTCATCTATTCTACTTTACTACACAGTAATGTACAAATTAGGTCATGAAGTAAACTATATATGTAGGAGACTCTATGATACACTGCAAAAAATGTGACTATGGCTCCACTATAATAATATAGTTTTCATTTGGTAGGAGTTAAGTAGAGGACACAAATTTGTGGTATAAGTAATATTAATTACGATTTGGTGTTGGATAATGACTTAAACCATTATGATTGTTAGTTACTTCACACACATACACCAAAATCACATTAAAGATCTTAAACATTAAAGATTATATTCTCTAGACATTCAAGTTATTATATGTGTTTCTTTGTTGCTTCTTGGTTATATGAACATAATAATAATAAGGACCAAATATTGCAGTTTGGTAATAGACAAGGACAAAAAATGATGTTTAGCTAATTAACAAGAATGTTTTAAATATATGTTTGGTAACACTAGACAAGAATCTTATATTCCATTGTTAAATCAAATGTGATTTGGTCTCCTCACTTTTGTCTCTGGTGTAAGGTGCTAACTAGTTTATGGCTCCATGTAACATAACATTAGACTAGAGTAAAGAATTCAATAATCTATGTTTTTGTCCGGCCAGGACATTCGGTTCGATTGGTTTGGTTTACTGAAAACTGAACCGAATTAGATCGGTTCTGGGTTATTCATTTCAAGTGAGTAAATCAGTCAGAACAATTTTAGTTATAGTTTAATTTTCAGTTCAGTTTGGTTGAGATAACTAATGTATTCGGTTTAAACAAATTTTGTTTAAATCGATTAACTCGAATAAATAAAAAATATGATTTAGTTAGATTTTTGTTGGTTAAAATTGTTTAATTTAGATTGGATAGATCGAATAAACCAAAATTTTAAATAAACCCAACAGAATAAACAGAAAGTATTATTTGGTTTAGCTCAGCAGAATTTTAAAAATCGAATAAACCAACCTGAATAACCCAGGGCTAATTTTTGACATATTTGTTTTGTCTCTTTGTACATATGCTGACTAAACATAGCATTGTAATTTACATGAATCTTAAAGTAAGAAAATATCTGAATATAACTGCATTATGAGATATATAGATTATGAAGAAGAGAGACTAAAGATCACATCTACAAATCGGACAAGAACCATGTCTAAGTAACCAATTATCTATGCAAGGTATGTGAAACATATGATGACATTGAGGCAAGCTTCTAACAGTTTCACCAATCTGGTAATCCTGTAAAAAAAAACATATGAATCATATCTAATAATTCGATATAAAACCGAAACCAAACTGATGTTAGAACCTGAAGACAAACAGAACAAGAGTCATTGTTCTCAGTGATTGTCATCTTTGGGATTTTATCAACTAGATCACATGTTAATCCTTTTGAACTTCCTATATCGAAAAGACTTGAAAGATCATCAAAAACTGTATCCATAGCTCCCATCTGATCAAACAAAGATTGTATATCAATAAAGAACTGTATTCATAGCTCCCATCGAAAGCTTTGTTGTATTGTATACATACTTGCGTTTGAACAGCACTTAACATAGCAGGACCTATGCGTTCACGTACAAGTCTTCCATTAAGAAGACTAACAATGACATCAACCAAATAAAGAAGACATTTGAAACCAGATTCATCAGATTTCCAAAGATCAAGTGATGATTCAAAGACTTCAATTGAGAAAACAGCACCAGATATAGCTCCTATAGCTCCTCCTCTAATGAAACCACTCTCTGTTTCTTGACCAATTAAAGCTCCTGTAATTGTTCCAAGCAATGTACCAACTGAAACAGTAAAGTTTATTAAGTCAAATTCAAATCCAAGATAATTAACCAAATTGTGAATTAGTAATCGAACCTAGAGCGAATAAGAAGGTTAAGATGGCGGAGATAATGGTGCCAAGAACAATAGAGATGAGGAAATGACAAGTATCTTTAATGTGTTCGACGAAATGCCAAAGAGAAGAGATTTGATAAAACATAGACTGGAATCTATAAGATGACATTTTTAAACGAACCCAGAAATTATTTTATTGTCAGAGTATCGAAGAGATGTTTATTATATAGAAATAGAGATTTTTAGCTTAGTGATTAAGTGATGAAGAAGAAGATGCGATGTTACGCTACTTGCATTTAAAGCTTCGTGGTGTGTTTGCTTTCAATGGCCACAATTAGCTTCATAATAAAATTTCAAACTTTTTATTTTCAGAAGAACATAGAAAGATACAAAGAGTTTCTTATTTACTCCATTTTCATTTGCCAAAAGTTTTTTTTTTTTTTGAATTTAACTAAAAAATTTGTTTACGTAAACCAATTTAATTAAAGATGTTATTTGATATTTATTAGGTATCTAATTTTGCAATTTGATTTATACTTTTTTTTTTCCATTATAATGTAAAATGGTTGGTCAAATTTTTGTTTAGAAGTTACAGATGATTGCAATAATTGCCTAAATTAGTTAAGTTTACGACTACAAAAGTTCACTTGTAAAATAATTTATTCTATACAAAAAATACTATAACATCATATTCTAATGACAATTACAAATTGAATTTATTTAAAAACAGAAAAGTAATAAGTATATGTGAATTCTTTTAAGATCTTTGTCCAAATTCAATTAAGAAAAAAACGTGTAATTATGATATGTGTCCAAAGGATTACTAAATTATTAAAGTATAATAAATACACGAACCTTGAAGTATAAAATATATATAATTTACATATTTATAGCAACTTCTATTTTTAAGAATCATATACAAAATGGTCAAAACTCCCCATTTTAACCTATATGAATGTATAAGCTAAAGTCTCAACCACTGTGATATGTACAGTTCACCAAAATATTTTCATCCATATTTATATTTATAATTTATAATTTATGATTTTATCTAACCCTAAAGGCATGATGGGTCCAATACAAGCTCTACCCTATACCACACACAGCAGGCATAACAGTTACGTAAATAGTAAATAAGCCAAGGTAAACAGTAAAAACTTAGTACACGTATTTATGATAATAATGGTTGTGTATGACGTCATGTTCTACGTAATTTCGTAAGGATTACTATTTATTATTTTTAAAGTATCTATATATATATAAAGTTTCTAAAAACTCTCTTTTTTCTCATGAAGCCAACTCATCATTTTAAATGTCTAATATTATGACATATCATCATTATCTAATTAATTTTAAATTATTTATTTAATTAATTTTAAATTATTTATTTAATTAATTTATTGTATTAACTACACTTCAATTTTCATACTAATTAATACTAATTAATACAATAATTTGATAAGAATTTAAAAACTCTTATACTCATATAAATGATATAATTTAATAATTTTAGTGTTATTAGATTTATTTATACATTTTAGATAATTATTTAATCTTAAATAAATAAATTATAGTATGAATAATTGTGATTTTTACTTATGAATTTCTATTTATATTATAATTGAATTCTTTGATATTTATTTTAAATAATTCATGCTTATATACATCATGATTTAAATTTTGTATAAGTTTAAATTAAAAAAAATATAAAACTCTCTTCTCATGAAACCACCTTATCATTTCAAATTTCTAATATTGTGACAAATCATCATTATCTAATTAATTTTAACTTATTTATTTAATTAGTTTATTGTATTAATTACATTTCAATTTTCATATTAATTAATACTAATTGATACAATAATTTGATAAGAATTTAGAAAATCTTATACTCATATTAATGATATAATTTAATAATTTGAGTGTTATTAGATTTATTTATACATTTTAGATAATTATTTAATCTTAAATAAATAAATTA
>KE156854.1:4016-16940 GCA_000411055.1 Leavenworthia alabamica
CGCGATCAGTCCACAATGTCAGGTCGTTGGAACGTATTGGGAAGCATGCCTGATCGATCCTGGGGCATGCTCGACCGAGCATATTTATCTTTCTCATTAAAAATAATGAGAAAGATAAATATCTAGGTTCTGGGTGACTACTATAGAATAAATCAATGGAAAGAAAAGAGATCAACAACCATGAAGATTGTCAGCGATTGAACCAGAGCCACCACATCAAACGAATTACGATGGAGATAGCTTAAGAAAACTGAAATCCATGGCCCTCCTCGGAGAACAAAGGCAGTTCAGAGGTTTACGACGGTGTCATAGGAGACTTCGACGGAGAAAAACTTTGATGAGGATACTTCGACGACTTAATTAGGTTTGAAACAAAAAAAACTTTTCACTTTTCAACTTTCCTCTTCCCGTCATAAGTTTTTTAATTTTAAGTTTTTCAATTATTTTAATTAAATAATATTTTATATTTAATATAATTAAATACAAAAATAAAATTAAGAAGGATATAAAAGACTTTTACTAAAGAAACTGAGGTTAGATGAGTCGAAGGATTTTGAGGATGTTATTCTGGCAGTTAACTTAAATATTGATGTTATATTAGTATATTAACACATATTTTATTAGTTAATTTTTATAAAATTAGAATTAGATACAATATTAGAAAAAAACAATTAGAAATCTGGTATATATATATTAATTATTTTAATAATTAGAAAATATTGAATACAGATTATAACATATATATATATATTAGTATTTGACATTTGATTTTTTTGTATATTTCAATAAAATCAAATGTATGGCTAATACATCAAATACTAATGAATATTTGAAGAAAAAAATGATTTCTAATGAGATTCGAAATGATTTGGCTGAATTTGAGTGAATTTGAAATTTTATTATAAAATTCTCTGAAATCACTCCTAAAAAATGACATTTTGATATTTATATTTTTAACTAAAAAATCCTTTGAAATCCGAACGGAAATTTTTAAATCAAATTTTTATATTGTTTTCAATATAAGTGAATTTCACGATAAAATAATTGTTTTAATATCATTAGATTTCAATAATTATTCCAAAATTCATATTTCAATAACGCATGATTTGATATTTTAAATCAAATCTCTCCAAATCATAAGTTTAATAGATCCCTTAAATGTTATACCATATATTCAATATTTTTATAATTATAAAAATATTGGTAGAATGTTATAGGACATTTTTCTTAAATACCACCAAAATAAGTTTAATTTTCATAAGTACTATTAAAATTGATTTAAAACAAAATTACTATTTCGTAATTCAATTGAATTAAAAATTAGATTATATTTTGGAGAAATTACATAAAAACCAAACAATAAATATTAAACATAAACATAAACACTAAATACTCAACACAAACAATAAAAAAATTAAATCAAACCATTAAATACTCAACCCTAACATTAAATAAAAATATAATTTTAATATAAATAATATTTATATCTAATTAAAAAAATAATATAATTTTATCCTGTAAACTATAAATAATAGTATTAAAATAAATTATTCAATGTTATATTATATCCTTAAATTATTTGTTTCTCTAGTAATATTTCAGTACATTTTTACTAAAATTAAAACATATTATTAATACCTCAACATTAACAAAAACTTGTTGATGGTGGTCGTTGGATTGGGATAAACTCATACAATCATCATTTCAAAAGCTTGAAAGATTTCTCCCCAACCAAGACAGTTACTTCCGCCATTGTTGTTGTTTGTAGCTTGAAAAGGAACCCAAACCAGAAAAATGGGTTCGTCTTCTCACATTCCTCCTACACTAATCCCAAAACCCGAACCAGTGACTGAATCAAACCAAGATTTCTCCTTTGATTCTCCAATTCCAAACCCACAAACCCTAATTTCACATTCCTCCACCGAAGCTGAAACCTTAAACTTGTTATCAGATTACAACACCGTTCAAGATTCTTTCTTTTCCGCTTTCGCTCAACGGTTTAACCGTCACGATGATGTCACTGTTCTCAATTCCTCAACCGGAGCGATTGTACCTGCAGATCCGAATCTGGTTCTGGATCATTCACTGTCTACTCGAAGGCCAAAACAACAGCCACGTTCATCGGAGTTAGTGAGAATCACTGATATTGGAGCTGAAGGTGAAAGACATTTTCGTGAACATTTGAGAAAGACAAGAATGATTTATGATTCTTTGAGAATGTATCTGATGATGAAACAATTTAAAATTCAAGACTTTGGTATTGGAGGAAGAATTAAAAAAGGTAGACCTGATAGTAAAGCTGCTTCATTAATGAAAGATCGATTCTTGTGGTTGAATCGTGATAAACGAATCGTGGGTCCTATTCCTGGTGTTAACGTTGGTGATATTTTCTTCTTTAGAGTTGAGTTGTGTGTTGTTGGTTTGCATGGTCAACCACAAGCTGGTATTGATTTTTTAACTGGTGCTCTTAGTTCTAATGGTCAACCTATTGCTACTAGTGTGATTGTTTCTGGTGGGTATGAAGATGATGATGATAAAGGTGATGATATTATTTACACTGGTCATGGTGGCCAAGATAAACTTGGAAGACAAATTGAAAATCAGAAGTTGGATGGTGGGAATTATGCTATGGAATGTAGTATGTGTTATAATGTCGAAGTTAGGGTGATTAGAGGGTTTAAGTATGAGAACTCGGTTTCTAGCAAAGTTTATGTTTATGATGGTTTGTATAGGATTGTTGATTCTTGGTTTGATGTTGGTAAATCAGGTTTTGGTGTGTTTAAGTTTCACCTTAGGAGAATAGAAGGGCAAGCTGAGATGGGTAGTTCGATTATGAAGCGTGCTTTGACTCTTAAACATAGTCCATTGTCTGTGAGACCAAAAGGTTACATCAGTTTCGATATCTCAAAGGGTAAAGAGAAGGTTCCGATCTATTTGTATAATGATATTAACAGAGATCAAGAACCTTTTTGTTATGATTACCTTGTGAGCACTTCGTTTCCCCCTGGCTTGTTTATGTCACACAGTGGAAGTGGATGCAACTGTGTCAACGGTTGTAGCAGTGGCTGCGATTGTGAAGTCAAGAATTCTGGTGAGTTTGCTTATGACTGTAATGGGAACCTAATAAGACAGAGACCATTGATATATGAATGTGGACCGTCATGTCTTTGTCCTCCAAATTGTAGAAACCGTGTGACTCAAAAGGGTTTGAGGTGTAGACTAGAAGTGTTTAGATCAATAGAAACAGGTTGGGGAGTTCGGTCTTTAGATATATTACCTGCTGGTGCTTTTATTTGTGAGTATGCTGGGGTTGCTTTAACAAGGGAACAAGCCAACATTGTGACCATGAACGGTGATCCATTGATATATCCATCTCGTTTCTCGTCTGCTAAGTGGGAAGGTTGGGGAGATTTGTCTCAGGTACTGCCTGAATTTGATCGGCCTTCATATCCTCGGATTCCTCCGGTTGATTTCGCTATGGATGTGACGAAGATGAGGAATGTTGCTTGTTACATAAGCCACAATACTGATCCTAATGTCATGGTCCAGTTTGTACTACATGATCACAACAATCTAAATTTCCCTCGTGTGATGCTATTCGCAGCTGAGAACATCCCTCCTATGACTGAGCTCAGTCTTGATTACGGAGTAGCTGATGATTGGAGTGCCAAGCTTGCCATTTGTAATTAAACTTGGTGTCTGATTTCATTTTCGACCCGGTTTGGTGTTATGAGGATTTTGTTAGAAACACAGATATGAGTGAGTTGGTTCATTGAGATAGTATGTGTTTTTTTCTTATGTTAGGAATCATATTGTCTTTATCTGAATTTGATAAGTATTTGGTTTCTTGCAGCTTGTGATCAGGCACAAGCTTGGATTGGATCTTTTGCTCTATTTTTTTGTTAGTTTGGTTTGGTAACACGAAGAATGAAGAAAAGGAATTTTGTAGAAGCTAAGGACTTAAGACTTTTGGGGGTATCTTTGTACATTTTGGGAGTCTCAAGTTTATTAATACAAAAACTCAAAAGATGTTTTGTTTTGTTAATTGTGTTTTTTATACATCTCTTTCTATAGTTTAAAAAAATCATGATCACGTCTACAAAATTAATCACATTTCATATATAATATAAGAAATTTGTTTTGTAAAATGAGAAATTTTAACAGAAAGAAACAAACCATAAAAAGAATAGGTCCTAAATTTAACAAAAACAATGTAACGTATTCCTCAAAAGTAGCAACACTAACGACCACCACTACATTTATTATTATTATTCTTGTCTAAACTCAAAAAAATCGGTTAAGTGTTTTTAATTTTTCATAACTACTTTTTTGAGATAAACATGAACACAAACCGTAACAACAAATCGTGAGTTTTAGATACCCTAGACAATGACATCAAGTATATGGTGATAATATTATAGACAAAAAAAAGGTAAGAAGAAAGAATAAGATCTCAATAGGGCATGGAAGAGAGTCGTAGAGGATCATCTTCAACACCACAATCACGTAAGATCATGGTGATTGCTGATCCTACACGTGAATCAGCAGCTGCTCTTCAATACGCTCTTTCACACGCTGTTCTTGAGCAAGATGAACTCATTCTTGTCCATGTTGAAAACAATAGTGGTTCTTGGAAAAATGCATTTTCAAGTTTCTTGAGATTACCAAGCTCAATCTCGGCCTCATCCTCTAGTGGTAGTGGCTCGTCTCCTGCATCTTCTAATGCTAATGCAACAGCTGCTGCGGCTTTGGCTTCAGAGATTAGTCAAGGAGAAGTGAATTTCTTGGAACAAATGAAGAGGATATGTGAAATAGCTCAGCCAAAGGTACGTGTGCATACTGAGTGTATAGGTATGGAAGGTTTTAAAGCTTCAGCTATTCTTCTTTATGGGGACAAGCGTGGTGTTGATGTTATTATCATAGGTCAACGTCGGACTATCTCATCCTCCCTTCTAGGGTTTGTTTTCTCTCTCTCTCACCTATGTTCTTTTACATGCTAGTGTTGGTCCATTTACATTTTTGATATACCAGTTTTGGTCTCTCCATACAAGTTGATATGATATTCTAACAATGTGGATGGTTCGGATCATAAACCTATAATCCGGCAATGAGTAGAATGGTCTATATCTTTTTCTATAATAGTGTTGGTCTCTTTACATTTCCGATATAACATTCTAAAAATGAGAATGGTATGGATCATAATTATAATCGGGCAATGAGTAGAATGATCCATATTTTTTATATACTAGTGTTCTTTTTACGCGCTTTTTCGATATGGGATTCTAATGATGAGTGATGGTTCGGATTGACAGAAATATGCGGGCTGGAGGGTCATTAAGAGGTTCAAAAGGAGTAGACACAGCAGAATATCTAATTGAGAACAGCAAATGCACTTGTGTTGGTGTACAAAAGAAAGGTCAAAATGGAGGATATGTTCTAAACACTAAGACACATAAGAACTTCTGGCTCTTGGCATGATCATACATTTATATATATATAGTCAGTTTTAAAATTCTTTCAAGTAGCTAAAATTAAAAAGAGAATGATGTGACAAAATAAAGTTGCAAGAAAAAAAATAAAGATTACAAACTCATTTGACAATGAAATGTTCTTTTATATGTTTTTTTTTCTCTTCAGCCACCAAAAGGTTGGTAAAAAGATGTAAACTTCTAATGAGATCGGATAAAACCAATGCGAATAAACGGGTGTATAAGAATATGGAGAGATGCCAAAAAGAGAAGAGAAGAATATATTGTAAAGGGCTTTTGATTAGTCTTAGACCTTGTTCTAAAAATCAGCCACCTAGGCGTCTACCTGGACGCTAGACGAAGCGATGCCGCCCCGATTTTCTCTGATCGATCTGATTAATTGTTATACCGATTTATTACCGATTAATTTCCGTCTATCTGATTAATTTCTGCCTAGTCGAGAATTTTTTTTTTAGTTTTTTTTATGTTAAATTATTTTTTTTACAAAAATTAATAAAAATATGTTATAATTAAAAAATTAATTGCTAAAAATCTATTTAATTTTGGTAATATGTTTTTGTTTATGTTAATTATCATTTGTAGTGTTAGAATAGTGTCATTTATGTGAATTAGAATTATGAAATTATTTATAGCGATAAATTTATGAAATTTAAGTAATAAATATATCAAATTTATAAATTTAATTAGAATATATAAGATCATGTTCGTTTAAGAAAAAAACCTACAAAAAGAACCTTAGGTTTTTGTAATGTATAAAAAGAAAAGAAAAGAAACATGCAGCTATGTTTGCTTCTTTTCCAGCCATTTTAAGACAAGCATAGCAATATTTCGTAGTTACAGGAGTCCTTTATGATACGAGGCCGCAAAGAGAGCACTCACTACATGAGACGAGTTCAAACCCAACAATGAGCATTTAAGTTCCTGTTCGTTTTCTCGTAGGATGCAACATTTCTATGCATATAAACGTTTAGATGTAGTTTATTTTCTTCATTTAAATTTATAATTGAAATAAGATATTTGATATGCGAAAATAATATATTTGATATGCTAAGAATGAGTTTTAAATTGCTTTATTATATACATGTTAAAATCAAAAAGTGTAAAATATTATTTAGTTTAAATAATAGTAAAATCAAAACATAGAAACATTTTTTCTCTAAAATACAGAAACATATTAAATATGTCAAAATATATTTTCTGCCAAAAATAAATAAAAAATATTTTCTGCAAAAAAAAAATATGGAAACACGTTTTATTGCCAAAATCGTAGAAATATATATCTCGGTTAAAAATATAAACATATTTTCTCTTAAAAAGCAGAAACATGTTGTCTAGCAAAACAAAAATATAGAAATGTAAAAATCCATTTTCGAGCTATTTTAATGAGAAGATATTTTTCTGAAAAAATACGTAAATAAGTTTGTCCGCTAAAATAGCAGAAACTCATAAATCTGTTTTTCCACAACTAGAAACATATTTTTTGTCGAAATTCGGAAAAACATTTCTTGTCAAAAATGTAAAAAAATGTTTTCTAGACATGTTTTCTTAAAAAAACGTTGAATCATATTCGTAAAATCATGAAATCATATTTTCCGTAAAAAAAAGGTGAAAACATGATTATGTAAAAAAGTAAAATACTTTTTTCCTTAAAGAAAGCGAAAATGTGTTTTCCTACAAAAAAAAACAATAAGAAAACATATTTTTATGTATTCCACTAGGTCCATTTATTAAATGGTATATTGTCAAGAGTTTTAGGATTATTGTCAAGTGATTAGGTTAATACTCGATTTTAAATCCCCACTTCAGCACTATTCGATTTCCTCTTGGCCAAACACCCAGTTTAGTTCCCATTGAATTGTTGTTCGTAGATAAGCCTCGACCATGCCTGACCCAACATGCGATAATCCGCTTGTCTCGGTTCCGTGTCCAGTTAGCTCGACAATCCTTTGATCAAATAGAATGTAGTCTGGTTCATGTTCTACATCAATACTCACGATCCTTGGTTAAGCTCGGTACACATTCAGTTCACTCGGTTCTCGACAATATACAGTCTAATCCGACAACAACCAGTCCAAAGCTCGACAACACTCGATAAAGCCCGGTCCACTACTGAACAATTTCTCAACAATGTCCGGTTATCGTCCAACGTTCGTTATCGTCCAACGTTCGACCTATACTTGGTCATCACTCGATGATGGATCATCATCTGATGGTCCACTCGACCTTCCTCGATCATTCTAAACATTTCTTCGGATATCTTTTGATAACAACATTTATTTCACAATTTTTCGGTTTGATTAGTTTATTCGGTTTAATATCACAATTAACTTATCTGACCATAATCGATCAACTATTTTATTATCGGACTATACACTCAATACCACTAAACCGATATCATGATCCTAAACAAAATCACAAATGTTACAATTACGAGTTTAAAAGCTATTGTTGTTTGCAAATTACAAGAAATATTTAAAACTGATATATGTTTGATTTTTTCTATAAATAAATAGATAGTATAAATTAAGTTGAGATAAAAAAAAAAAAAAAGAGATTTCACATAATAGTACAAAAGGCAGTGAGATTTCCGACGGCAAGTGCAATTTCCATTGCTTTGAATGCATACCACCAACCCTCCTGCAACAACATGTTAGTGTCATTTATAATGCTTATGGTAGTGGTCCTCAAAAAAATTTAATACCCCTTTAAATTCAAATAAAAATGTAATATCCAATATAAATTAATTTTTTTTGTATTACTAAATTAATAAAAAATTATAATCTCTGATATAAATTTTGCAAGACGAGATTTCATAATATACCAAAAAATAATTGTTTTATATTTTCTAACCATACAAAAAGTGTAATTCGATAAATCATTCATTTTCTGTTTTTCAGAAATTTTGGATTCAAATTCATAGAGATTATGTAGATAAAAAATGTTAAATAAAATATAAAAGAAATATTATTGATGTTCTCAAACAACTATTTAACTCTCATAATCAATTATGAAAAGTTAGAAATTCTTAATTCTTCACAATTTTTTTTGAAATAACTATTCTTTAAGAAAAAAATACTAAAAGACTAAATCCATCTTTAAAAAAAATATCTGTGAATAACTAAAAGCAGTACTTTTATAAAGTAAAACAAATAAAAAATAATTAACTTAGTAACATTTAAACTATAATAACCGGCGTTACCAAAACAACGTGTAGAAATGTAGAATCCAAGACGAATGAATTAAACACATTAAACGAATTATTTGTTTTGGTTTTATTAACTCATAGATTAGACAAATAAATATCTTATTTTTTGTAGTATATAATCTCTATTTTTGTTAGAAAAGCATACCGATGACGATGGAGGTTCTTGTTCGGCTAGGTTCTGATCGCCAAGCGGTTGCTACATCATTTAGAATATAGAACCATGTCATTACTTAGCTTTGTTGTTTACATGAACCATCGTATTATTCGTGCGACCATGTCATACCATTTTAAAAAAAAAGATTCGTATAACTAATCAACGTCAAGTTATTGTTTAATTTAGACCTAAGCTCTCAAGCCATTATGTAGCTCTTGCAACTGTTTAGCAGGTGAGATCCGGAGAATAGATCATCTACAGCATCTAATAGTTTAAAAATATTTTTTAATTTATTAATATATTTTAAATTTTATATATTTTTTCACAAAACTAGTTTTTGTTTGATTTTTTATTAATTAAAAATATATTTTTAGACTTCAAATATCTTTTTGAGCATTTTAGGTAAAAAATTTTTTATCTAAAACATTTAAAATAATTACCAAAAGTAACGTACCTGAGGATTATGGCTACGTCTAGATCGTAATAAGACATAACTATCCAAGAAGAGACAATGCGGATGACTATACCAACACTGTCTATAACAATTAAGACATAGATCAAACGTGTCGCTACATGGCGTATCAAAGCATGTGACACACGTAAAATATAGACCGTTAAGAGGCAGGTAACAATGGCGGCAGCTAATGGTTCGTGTCCGAGCCACGTAGTAAAGTGTCAAGACCTCCCAAAAATCAAGCTGGCCATCTCCATTACGATCAAGCTCACGGAACATTTCAGGACGGACCCAAGCTAAACCAGCGGTTTGATGCAAGAAGTGGATGTACTCTTGAAGGCTGACACGGCCATCTTTGTCAACGTCCATTGCCTGAAAAAACTGCCAGGCTAATGTTTGTTGTTCCACGGAGCAATTGTTGTAATAAGCTATGGCAGCTTCGTGGAGCTCATCCATTATTGATGAAAATTATATTTGAGAAATATAAGACAAAAAGGGAATCTAAGTTCGTAGTATATATATTATTGCTCACATTGTTAAGAGGAGACTTTAGTTTAGGTCAAGACGTGACAAAGTCTTATATTTTTTTTTCTTGAAATTTAGTGCCTATGTCTAGTTGCCTATGTGATTAGCTATGAACATAAATATCCACATCCGTTTCCGAAAAACAAATCCGGATATTAAAATAACAGATTCAACAGAAATGGATACAAATCCAAATAATTTGATTTTTCAAAACGGATATCCGGATCTAAAAATCTTTTTTTTTTACAGATATTCGGCCCCAGATATTTGAATCCGTTTTGATATCCGGGGCTGGATATCCGGATCTGTAACTAAATATTTTTATCCGTTTAGATATACAGTGCCGGATATACAGATAGTAGTCGGATATCCGGATCCATTTTGATACCTAAAACCGGATATCTAGATCCGTTTTAAATATATATATATAAAAAAAATAAACGGATATCCGGATCTGTCCAGATATCCACAGATCTTCCCCTTTTTTAAAAAAAAATTGAATCCGAATCCTCCAAAAATGAATATCCAGATCTCTAATAGGCCTACATGTTATATACATTTACAGCCTGTTCATTAAAACTCAAAGAATATTTCTTCTAAGTCTGACTGTGTCACAAAAATATCATAGCAATCAATCCACATGAATTAACTCCATACTTACTTGCATCATTTTCTACCTATTTTCATTTTTTGTGTTCAAATAATTTTTATAAAAGATAACTGATAATCAAACAAATAAAAAACTAAATGAGAAAATGAAAAGAGAAACATCTAATAGAACTTGAAGAGGGTTTATGATTCGAAGAATTGCATTGACGCTCATGAAAATAATTTATAAAGAATATATACCTATATAGCGAATGAATTACCATAACTAATTTAATAAATTCAATTATCACAAATACAAATCTCAAGAATATATATAATATATTATCATTATAACATAAATGTTTTGGATTTTTTAAAATTCTCCTTCAATTTTTTCAAGGTGATTGATGAAGAAGACGAAATAAACAACTTGAAATGATGAGATAATTAATCTGATTTGTTTGCATATGAACTTTTTTATACAGTTTGGCACAATTCTGGTAAAAGAGATAGATGTGTTGAGATTACGAGAAGAGATGAAACAGATGCTGCAAGAAGGCAGTGGAGAGAGGAGCTGAAGCTCTTTGTTTTTTTTTCTTTATGGGTCGTATAGGAAAAACATTTAAGATGAATTTTATTTTTTAAGACTTTAATATTTTTTTAACTTAAAAAAACCAAGAAAATTCCAAAATATTTTATTTTCTTCCAAAACAATCTAAGATTTGTAAACACTATAAAACACAAATAAAAAATCTCTAAAAAATAACAAAATCAAAATAAAATAAAAAAGTAAAATTGGTTAAATATGAAATATATTAATATCTTACTTATAAAATAAATATGCTCAGAGTTTGTAGAGGTTCTCGTGAGATCTTAAAATTTTGTGTATGATAGTTATCAGATATTTCAAATCAGTATGTACAACCTTCTTAAGGATTGCAAGATTTGATCATCCTTTAATAAAAAAAGTTTGGTCGCATTTTTTGGTCAAATTCAGTGTCCAAATTTCTAAAAAATGAATTTGTGCACTTTTGTGAAATGTGTTACTACTTACTAGAGCAAAGGCAACTGAAGTGTCTCAAGATTCTTTGATGTTGACATAATTCAAGTTTTCTTTAGGTGACAAAAATGCAAAATGACTCAGATTGCTAGAGCAAAGCTTTATTACGACATGTGCACTATGTAAAGATTAGTTAATCACTTCTTATCCGTACTCAACTTCTGTAAGAACAAGATCTCTACGTTCGAGTAACTAAACAATTTAAACAAGCTAATCCTTTTAGTCTTAGATCATTAAGCTTAATCATCAATAACTTATGTTAACAATCAAATAATTGCTAAGAGTAGTAATTACAAACCTAAATAACCTCTAAACACTTTAATCAAAATGCCTAAACTCTAGATGAAAACTAATATAACAATAGAAACACCTAGCAAATAAAGATATACAACATACCAAACCTTAGATCCACTAATCTAATACTAATCACCACTAATCTTAAGACCCACTCATGAAAATACAAAGTAATAAGTTTGTTCTTTGCATAATAGTACCAGATTACACTAATTACAATTATAAAGCCAGAAATAAAATATTAAGAACAAAAGTATCACGTGATTAATATCCACCAACCTGTGGCCTAAACAAATTTGTCACCAACCTAAAGACCCTCTTTGCTTCTCAGTCAACGCAACGTTTTAAGTTAAAATAGTTTAATACAGTTGTTGCTAACTATCCAAAGAGGGGATTTATAACCTTAGGTTTTTGTTTAACACACGCCTCAACACCACCGCACACACTCAGCTTTCGAAGAAGAAGAAACCATAACCATGGCTTCCTCCGTCATCTCTTCCTCTCCATTTGTCGGCAAATCCTCTTCCAAGGTTTTCATTTCCCTCTTCGATTTCGTATTTTCTCTATGGAATCATCGAATTTCATTAAAAGTTTGTTCTCGATTTTCGCAGAAGGAATTTGGATTTTCTTCGTTTTCTAAATCATCACAGATATCGATTCATCGATGTCAGAAAAAAGCGATTTCGAGGAAGATTGTGTCTGTTATGGCTCCACAGAAGGATCGGTCACCAGGCACTACAGGATCGGTTCGATCTTTTTCTTCTTCTTATATTGTTGATTCTCGTTTGTATTTCTTATATGTTTTTTGTTGTTTTCAGGTGAAAACTGGGATGACAATGACGGAGAAGATACTAGCTAGAGCATCTGAGAAGTCACTTGTTGTTCCTGGTGATAACATTTGGGTTAACGTTGATGTTCTTATGACTCATGATGTTTGTGGACCTGGTGCTTTTGGTATTTTCCAGAGAGAGTTTGGTCAAAAAGCTAAGGTATATTGAATCTGTGATAATCACAATAGAATCTGAAGTTAGTATTATTGAGAAGCCTTAGTTTGTATTTGTTCACTTAATTGTGATTGTTACTTTACATGATGAAGGTTTGGGATCCTGAGAAGATTGTTGTTATACCAGATCATTACATATTCACAGCTGATAA
>KE156854.1:20628-42380 GCA_000411055.1 Leavenworthia alabamica
GAGCAGGTGGAAAGACATGTGCACAAATCTTCGAAGAAGCTGGTTGCGACACACCAACCAGTCCTAGCTGTGGTGCTTGTCTTGGTGGCCCAGCAGACACCTATGCTCGGTTAAATGAACCTCAAGTATGCTCCTGTTTCTTATCCAATTATTTATTTTGCTTCTCACTTATTATTGAGAACGAGTAAATACTGAATCACTAATAAATATTGTTATAGGTATGTGTTTCGACAACGAACAGGAACTTCCCAGGTCGGATGGGACACAAAGAAGGGCAGATTTACTTAGCCTCTCCTTACACAGCTGCAGCCTCGGGTTTAACCGGCTATGTCACTGACCCAAGAGAGTTCTTGGCGTAGGCTTAATCTTAATATATGGCTTTTGTGTGAAATAAAAAAACGTCGTTAAATGGATGAGCACTGTGAAACTATTTGTATGTATTTTCTTATTTTACCTGTTGTAGACTTTGTCAAAGTTTGATGTTTTGAGTTTCAAAGAATAATGAGGAAGGGAGTTTGATATATTTCTCGACTGGTTTTAGATTTTAAAATTTAGATTTTATTTTAAATTAGATTTAAGTTAAAAATAAAATAAAATTTGTTGTAAATGGTATATTTAAAATAAAAAGAAAAAAAAAACTAAAAGGCTTGGTTTTCCAACAAATCATTACAAATATATGTTATTAAAAACATTCTCTGCCTTTCAAATACCAAAACCATTGACAGCCAGTCAAATACAATCATTTTTTAACTGTTAAGATAATCATATAAATTGATTAATAACTCTTACAACCACATTCATCCGGTTTCTATAAACTTCATCATGTGTTGGGTTAATGATTATCTTTTCTATATTTATTATTATTATTTTCAATCTATTATTATTTAGAACTTATATTATAAAACTTTATATTTAAAATTTTTATTTGATTTATATTAGAAAGTATCTATTTTATTATTTAGTATTTTAAAACATATATTAGAAAATTAAATTTTGTATTCTTATTTAAGTGTATTCTAAAAATAAATAAAAAAAGTTAAATTTATTGATATTATTTCATTACTATGGTCAAAATTTTATCAATTTAAAAACATATGACATAATTCGTTAACAAAAATTTTGACACGTATAGTCTCATGGTTAAAACTGTCAAATTTTATATAATAAAATATATTCAGTATAGAAATCAACAATTATTATCTTATTTTGTGGTTTGCAGTTGCTGGACATATGTAAATTATAGATTTAATTATACCGATTTTAGTTTTTAAAATGTATTATAATCAAATAATAAAAACTATTAAGTCAATATATTCTCTAGGAATTTTAAATATAGAAGATAATACAATTGAAATAATTGTATTAGAGAAAGGCAATATATGGTGAGAAGGCATTGAATTAGTAAAGAGGACTAGAAAAAATATATATATTACAATATGTATGAGTCTTGTACGGTACTGTCCATGTACTTCTCCAAAGGCCAGGCTTTGATAATCCAAGTTTTACACTTAATAATATTAATGTCTTTAAGTCAATTAGTGATGAGTATTATTCTCATCACGTCTCTTTTTGTTTTGTCCTTTTTTTGTTTTTTGTTCTATTTGAAAATGCATTTTAATATGATATATGCTTTCGAATACCATTTGTAAATAAAACAAAAATAAAATTAAAATCTAATTTTACATTTTTAGTTTGTAACCATAACATTCATTTTTCTGAAGTGACATTCTCTTTTATAATATTTATGGAAAGACAAATACTCAGTTATATCATACATAAATGAGATTCTAAACCCTAACCTTTCGAATAAATAACCAAGCGATGGTAGTGGGGTGGTTCTCCAGGCGGTAGGTGAGAATTGTCATGTTGGTCAAGGGCAGGGATTGATTCCAGCGGGACTTTCATATGGTCTCTCCGGAACTCAAGATTAGTCGGTGTTGGGGGATTATGCGCCGGTCTGCAATATGGGCTTGCCACCCTAAGCTGTATCAGAATTGATGGTCCCTAATTCAGTCGGATTACCTGAGTTATCCAAAAAAAAAAAAAACCTTTCGAATAAATTTTTTGCAAAGTTCTATTTGAGACAGTTTCGGATAAGGGATTGAAGTGTGAACTCCTAAATCAGAAGTGATCATCAGCCTTAAACACAACAAATTACAGACAGTGAATGAATAAGGTCAGATGAAACACAAACCCATACCAAGGAATTGGGTAAGAGAATCAAAGCACTTGGTGCCATGCCACTTGCTGAGAAGGTTGACGTATGAGTAGTTCCCACTATTTTCATTTTTTTGGTTAAAGATGTGTTGCCATGTTCTTTCATAAGATTATAATTATTTCAATTCTCCTACATCCCAACGTCATGCCCGGCTTTGATTTTAAGAGTGAATTCTTTAAGTAGCATGAATATATAGAATACTACACAAAAACTTCATATAAAGTTTTCTAAATTTTCAAAAGATTTTCTGCAAGATCAATCTTTAATCCAAAAATAAATTTTAATAATCACGTTTTTTTTTTTTTACTTTTTGGATATTTTTTGTTGCTTAAAGGAAGCTTTTTGGATAATTTATAAAAGATTTGTGATAAAAATAAGTTGATTCTTATGATTGTCATAAATTTAATCTTCAAAATTGTCAAAATATAAATGTGATTCATGGCACCATAAATTAATTTTTTTAGGCTTTTCCAAGCAAATTTATTTAAAAACTCAGTTTAATAACACATACATATTTGTTTCAAAAACGCGATAACAATTTTGTAACTACGTTTTATATAATAACGCTTAACATAAAATTTGGGTACTCTAATAATTAACGCTAATATCTAAGTAATTATTAACAATCCTTTTTTATTGTATTCCAAAATATAATTTTAAGCTTTTTTATAATTTCTGTTTTCGCAAATTCCAATCTACAAACTCCAACCTTGTCAAATGTCAATAATACGTACTTCCCCAAGTAACACCTCAATAATACTATTTTTTAATAATAGATAATAATCATCAATACAATTGGTGAAGTCACGTTGACTTGGAAAAAGAGTAGATAATGTTTAAAGATCCAGATTCAAATGGTGTTAGCGAAATAAATGGTATATAATAGACCAATCTAGTTGAGTAAAATAATTTTTTAAGAAGTCAAACTAGTTTTTCTGAAAATAAAACTAATCTTTTTCTTATATAAAGAATACTAAACTGAAAAAAAAAAATATACTAAACTGTATAATACCTTTTCAATCTTTTTTTTTTAAAGGTGAAGTGAAACATTATACTATGTAGAAAATTATTGTTTCTATGCGTTTCTTTGAAATAACACACCTTACATTAACTAATTACAATTAGATTAGGACATGTTCCACAGTCAACTATATTTATCATTTTTTATCAACAACAAACACTTCAATATGAATATATCTATATTTTTAATATCATATAGCTGTATTTATTATTATGAGATAAAAATATGAAATTCAATATGACAAACAATGTTATTTATAACAATTTTTTTTTTGCATCAAATTAATTTGTTCGTATCAAAAAATATAATATAACGTAGTTTATTAAAAATATACAATAAAAAGTATTAACCGCAACAAAAAGAATCAGAACAAATATCAAACCTTAAAAGATTATAAACTTTCAAAATAAATTACAAAAAAATAAACAAAATACTCTAAAAACCTCAGAACTTTTAATTTTTCTTTGAAAAAGAATCTACCTATCAATTCTTGCACGAATAATAACAAAATCAGAGCTTGAAAACCCAAAAATTATTTAGAAGATTAGAAAGAAAAAAATAATGTTTATTATCAGAAAAACAAATACTCCAAATATTACCACGTCATGTTTTGCATGCGTAAGATCTTATTAATAAGCAAACACAAGTCATCATAAGTTCCACATCTCTTTCCTTACATGTGTGAACATCGAAATAATATACATATGCAAACACTTATTGACATGATTCAGATCCGTGCTAAAGATTTTATACAGCTAAGATGAACAAAAACAAACTTATAAGTTTTATATATGTTTTTGATCAACTATATATATTGTATTTAAAATTTAATATATTTTTGTAATAAAATGGAGTTGATACATATTTGTACTATTCTTAACTATAAAATATAGTTTACTACTATTTTAATTACAATTATTCTTAATTTAAAAAATGCTAAATTAAAATAAATTTTATATTTATACTAAAAATCATTTTATATACATATTTAAAAAATATATCAAGTAAATTTTTTAAATTGGTGGCCTTAAAATTGACTTAATACTAATAAAACGTACTGAACAAGAAAAAATACTAAAAATGTGTTAAATCTTAATAAATTTGAATAACTTGATTAATTCTTTTTTATTTGACTTAGTTTAGGTAAAAAAAAAAATTGGTTAAAAATTCGGGTTTAATATAAGATTCAGGTTTAATTTAATATAAAAATTGAATATATTATTGGAATATCGTAAATTTTAGATTTAGATAGTTTTTTTTTCTCAATCCTTAATTAGAACAATACTATGATTATTCTTAAACTTTTACGTCGGAAAAAAAGTCATGACTCGGAAGATGTCTTAGCTATTATTAACAAAGGAATATTCCGATCAACTCTCTAATTAATTTATTTCCTCAAAATTTGTGCATATAAATAAACTATAAAATTAAAATAAATTGAAAGTTTCAAGAGACGGCAATACGAGTATAAAACGCGTCCCTACCATATAAAAATAAACTATATTTTATTCGACTGCTTGTGTTGTTTAATCAGAAGTCAGCATGCTACAAAGCTTATAAAAACACTCATCTAACTACTCTTTCTCATCTCTCACAATACCATAACTCATCATAGCCAACAAAAATGGCTAGTGAGGAACATCAAATAGATGGTCATGAAGTTAATAATAACCATGGGAACATGTTGAAAGAAAGAAAGGTATTTTTTCATTACACTTCTATATATGTGTCTAGTTTATAAAGAACATGTTACTTAATCTCTTATATAGTTTGAATTAATATTTTTCTTACAATAATGGAAATAAAAAGAAAGAAAACAAAAGCTAGCTTCGATATCATAAAGAAGAAAACAAAAAGAGTGATGAAAAAGTTTTTAATCTATATGAATTGTTATATATAGTTCGTATGTAAAATGATTTTTCCTTTTTTTTGCAATTAAAATGAATTTTTAGTGTTACTAAAATTATGATAATTTATCAGAAATCATGGGGAAAACTGATTCGGCCAGATTCTTTCATCATAGAGGCTGGACAAGCTCCAACGAATACCAATCGATCATCATTGGTATGTATCTAAATGATTCAATACAACAATTTTTAAAAAATTATATTAATTAATAAGTGAGACTTTAGAATATTATTTATAATAAATTTTAAAAACCCTAAAAACTGTTAATGTTTTTTAAAAATAATTCCAATTAAAATAAGATAATTATAGCAATATATAATATAATTAAAAAAAACAATATTATATAATCTACGATGCATTGTATATATACAAAAACACATATATAAAACATTTTTATATGAAATAGTTGAGTTGGAGAACGACGATGAGTTTGGCATTTCAAAGCTTAGGAGTGGTATATGGAGACATTGGAACATCACCTTTATATGTGTATGCAAGTACTTTCACTGAAGGCATAGATGTTAAAGATGGTAAAGATGATATACTTGGTGTTCTATCACTCATCATCTATACTATTACACTTGTTGCACTTCTCAAATATGTCTTCATTGTCCTCAAGGCTAATGACAACGGTGAAGGTACTCTTTTTATGATCAAATGTGGTTTAAGATTTATTTTTCTTGTCAACTAAAAATAATATAAATGTTGTCTCGTTTAAAACAATAACATGTGGTCTAGTGGTTTCTTTAATGTGTGTTGAAGACTTTAGTGGGTCAATCCCAAAAATAGAGTGCTAATTATTTATAAAAATTTCATGTTTATTCTTTTCAAAGTATAAATGTTTTAAATAATAAAAATACCTCTTTATTTTTAAGTTTCCGTCGATATATATATATATACACCACGTAATCATACAAATAAATTTATTTTATTATTTTTATTAATAAACTAAACTAATTGGTTTGTAAACAATTAAGATCAATAGCACGGACAATAAACTTTGTAAATGGCAATAAATTAAAGACCAAAATTAATAAATGTCAACTGGCAGAAATAAAACTAGGAAAATAGCTATAAAAAACTATATATTTATATATTTTATGTAATTAGACAGATATTTTTCTGTGTTGCTGTTATTATTACGTAGACATTTAGAATAAAGCATATAAAATAACATGTTGTAGGATAAAGTATATAAATAACATGTGAAAAAAATCTTCCATCAAATAAAAGATAAAAATCGTCTAATTAATATCATAAATAAGCTGCAAATAACACATATTTTTACAACCATAATTATATTGTTACACATCACTTAACTTTTTTTTCTATTAGAGCTTCTTACTTAATTGCATATTTACTATTCAAAAAAAAAAAAAAGCTTAGCATGTTAATTAATATTTGAATGTAGGAGGAACATTTGCTTTGTACTCACTAATATGTCGGTATGCAAAAATTGGATTAATTCCAAACCAAGAGCCAGAAGATAGAGAGGTCTCAAACTATTCACTTGACCTTCCAAACACACAGCTCAGAAGAGCCAACATGGTCAAAGAGAAGCTTGAGAACTCTAAATTTACTAAGATCATGTTGTTCCTTGTCACTATTATGGGCACTTCAATGGTCATTGGTGATGGTATTCTTACTCCTTCCATCTCAGGTTAGGTCCTAGCTAACTCATGGATCTATCTTTTCTTACTAGCTATATATAGTATTTTAGACTAACAAATTAAAATAAATAAATTATATTTTGGTTGTTAAACTAACAAATTTCATGGTTATTATTTTATTTTCTCCAGTACTTTCAGCAGTAAGTGGAATCAAATCGCTCGGCCAAAGTAAAACTCATCACATTCATTGATATATATGTTATATAACATAATTATGAGATTAACTTTGATGATAAATATTGTGCAGACACTGTGGTTGGTGTTTCGGTTGCAATCTTGATTGTCTTATTTGCATGTCAACGGTTTGGAACTGACAAAGTTGGATTCACCTTTGCACCGATCATCCTCGTATGGTTTACATTTCTGACCGGGATTGGTCTTTTTAACCTGTTTAAGCATGACATTACTGTCTTAAAGGCACTTAATCCACTCTATATCATTTACTACTTTAAAAGAACTGGTCGAAAGGGTTGGATCTCCCTTGGAGGTGTTTTCCTTTGTATCACTGGTACGTAAGAGTCTAAATATTCGATAAAACTTTTCTATATTATATAATCTCTAATGTGATTTGCTAAATTAGGTACGGAAGCCATGTTTGCTGATCTAGGTCATTTCAGTGTTCGTGCCGTACAGGTGTTTTTTATATCTAATCTACATATACTTCTTATGTTTTAACTTTTTAATTATATGCTGACTTGTAACAAAATATAATGTGGCAGATAAGTTTCTCATTTATTGCATATCCAGCACTACTAACTATATATTGCGGTCAAGCTGCGTACCTCACTAAACATACTAAGAACGTTGCAAATACATTCTACGACTCAATTCCAGGTTATTTTGACTTAACTTATATCATTTTAAAAAGTGGAAAAAACATTCTCAAACCTAATGTTTTTTAGTGAATTCTTATGATTATTAATTAATTAAGTTGTATATATGTGCATGTTACGTGTGCATGTTTCTAATAATATATGATATAATTAATGGTAACAGATCCAATGTACTGGCCAACATTTGTGATTGCGGTCGCAGCATCTATCATCGCTAGTCAAGCTATGATATCAGGTGCTTTCTCAATCATCTCTCAGTCTCTACGTATGGGTTGTTTCCCTCGAGTTAAGGTAGTTCACACCTCGGCTAAGTACGAAGGACAAGTCTATATCCCTGAGATCAACTACTTACTCATGCTTGCATGTATCGGTGTAACCGTCGCCTTTAGAACCACAGAAAAGATTGGTCACGCTTATGGTGTTGCCGTCGTAGCCGTTATGGTCATCACAACCTTTATGGTGACTCTCATAATGCTTGTTATTTGGAAGACAAATATTGTGTGGATTGCTTTGTTCTTGATCATCTTTGGCTCTATAGAGATGTTATATCTTTCGTCAGTCATGTACAAGTTCACAAGTGGTGGGTATTTACCACTTACGATAACTATAGTTTTGATGTCAATGATGGTGATATGGCAATATGTTCACGTCCTTAAGTACCGTTATGAGTTGAGGGAGAAGATTTCTGGTGAAACTGCTATACAAATGGCTACGAGGCCTGAAGTAAACCGGGTTCCAGGGATTGGTTTGTTCTATACGGAGCTTGTTCATGGTATAACTCCATTGTTCTCTCACTATATATCAAATCTTTCATCGGTTCACTCGTTTTTTGTCTTCATATCGATCAAGTCACTTCCGATAAACCGCGTGGAACCATCAGAGCGATTCTTTTTCCGTTACGTGGAGCCTAAAGATAGTGGGATTTTTAGGTGTGTTGTGAGGTATGGTTATAAAGAAGACATCGAAGAGCCTGATGAGTTCGAGCGTCAGTTTGTTCATTACTTAAAAGAATTCATTCGTCATGATTACTTCATGTCCGGTGGAGGAGAAGTGGATGAAGCGGACAAAGAAGAGGAACCAAATGTTGAGAGTACACTTGTTCCTTTGTCTGAGTCTGTCCCTTCGTCGGGGAGGATTGTGTCTACACATTCATCTTCATCGAACAAGATTTGCTCGGGAAGGGTCGTGCCGGTGCAAACTAATGTGGATGATCAGACAGCATTGGTAGATAAAGCAAGAGAGAAAGGAATGGTTTACCTAATGGGAGAAACGGAGATTATCGCGGAGAAAAGATCTTCTTTCTTTAAGAAGTTTATAGTGAATCGTGCTTACAATTTCTTAAAGAAGAATTGTCGGGAAGGAGACAAAGCACTTGCCATTCCAAGGTCTAAGCTTCTCAAGGTGGGAATGACTTATGAGTTGTAAGACTCTCTATTTCCTCCTTTGTGTGTGTTGTTGTGTGTTTTCTTTATACGTGAGCTGTGAAGTTTATGTCGTTTTAACTCAAAAAAACTATAACCATGCGACCATGTCCAAGTGACCAGTGTTTACTTTAATTTTTGAGTAATTGGTAATTAATATTATCCTTTTGTTTTGTGATTGTCGTCATTGTGTATTTTATCCACTTCAATAAGTAAATGACTTCATTTGTACATATGCATTGAGAAGATATATGGAAACACAATATCTCCATATCCCACACTACGATATAAATTTAAATTTTATTTGAGTATAAAATCAAAACATACATATATGTTAACATATTTTCAAAAAATATAAATCAAACACCTAATTAGTTTTAAAATAATCGTGAAATTGTAAATGGCCTATTTTTCCAATTACTTAAAAAAAAAAAATTAACGACCACAACATTCACAATATTGAATATTCTCTCATTAAAAAGACGCCTACTTGAAAAACAAACCCCAAACGCAATAAACAAGTCATGGCGTGTCAATTTCTCCCACTTCCAAGGTCACAAGTGTCCCGCCGGTTACGTTACTCTTTCTCTAGTACTCGATCTCCACCGTCGTCCTTCAACTCTCGTCGTTGCCTGATTACATGCTGTGATATGCCTCTCTCTTCTGAATCCTTTGTTCCTACTGTTACACCTGTCACCATATCATACTCAGAGCTCAAGGTAATTAATTAATTGATCCCTTAACATTAAGTTTTTACAAAACGATTCATTGACTAAATTATTGTTTCTCTTTAAATTTGATTGTTTTAGGACAGCAACATAGATTTGTCAGGAAGGATTGAACAAGGATTTGGACCTAATGGACTTGGAATCCTCTCGGTCAAACATGTATGAATCACATAAGTTTATATTTGTTCATCAAGGCTTTGTAAATTTGTTAATTGAATTTGTTGATTTAGGAGTATTGTCTCAGTTATATGAATCACATGAGTTTATTGTCTTCTTATGGATAATTGAATTGTTTATGTAATTTTGATGATGTATATGTGTTTATTTAGAAGTAAAGATTTACAAATTTGAGCTTAAAGTTTGATTCTTGTTTTTTTAGGTTCCTGGATATTCTGATTTACGTCAGAATCTACTTCAGCTTGCACCTAGGTAAATAAGTTTTGTATAGCTTACTAATTCAGTTGAAAGATTTGAATATCACTTAAGGGTTATTTGATAACTCTGTAAAGGTTAGCTGGTCTTCCTGAAGAGGTGAAGAGGGAGCTTGAAGATGCACATAGTAGGTGAAAATACGATTCTTTTACTGAAATTAGTTTACTTATGATCTTGTTTTCCATTTTTTCAGTTTTGTTCTCTTATTTTTAGGTATAATTTTGGTTGGAGTCATGGCAAGGAGAAACTTGAATCTGGAAAGCTTGGTGAGCTTATATATAGATTGGCTTCAGAACTCAAATGAGATTTCTCAATCTATCTCTACTAGTTTCTATCCTGTTTGTATTATATAACTGCAGTATATATTGAAATAGACCATTCATTTGTGACAAGTTTATATCATATTTCTAGCCTGCTCTGATGAAATTACAAAGTTCGGTTATTGTTTGTGGCTTTTTATGCAGATATGTTGAAGGGTTCTTTCTATGCTAATCCTCTACAAGATGTACCCACGAGTAATTCGTTTGAGATCCAACGGTAAATAAAATCATGATTTATGTTTACAATCTTTGGCTGATGCTGTATTCTTGAATTGTGTTGAATGCCTGACTAAATACGTTTGAAACTGCTTCTCCTATAATGTAGGTATCCATCGTATTGTGGATCAAACATATGGCCAAGGAATTCTTTACCGGAACTCGAAGGAGGTAACTAGGGAATAGTTGCTTTACTTTTGCATATCATTAGTTTTAGTCGAAAGTTTGGTTTCATCTTTACTATTTTATTATGTATCAATGATTTCATGACTTCCTACTTATCATTGCTATGCTATAGAGTTCTCTTCATTCATAACCTTGCCTTGTTTTTGTGTTTCATTTATTTCTCAAGTTTCTCCAAATAACTAAGAGTTACATTACATTGACAGCTTTCAAAGCTCTTGGTAATCTGATGTTCGAAGTTGGGCTGATGGTAGCTTACCACTGTGATCAATATGGTAACTACTGTTGTTTCTTTATTCCGAAAACACGATGCACTAAGTGGGCTGTATCTGTAGAGTAGCTTAATTCACTTCTTACTCTTAAAATGAAGACTACTTAGCTTTCTTACTATTGATGGGTGGATATAATCTCTTAAACCAGTTTATTTATTTCTTCGCTTTCATCAGACAATTGTGTCTTGCTACTAGAATCCTTTCTTCTTTACATTATTTTCTATAATCTGAAGCCCTTTACAATCCACGATTTGTAGTGTCAAAGGGTATAAAACAACATGAACAACAAAATCTTGAAAAGACAATTCTTGGTTCTCGGTGTCACAAAGGACGTCTCCTTTATTACTTTCCTACACAAGATAGGTTAATTCTTCAGCCCTTATTAAGCTTTAACTCTACTAATTGTACTTTTGCAGTTCAGTCCCTATCCGTTAATAATACTTGTCAACACATTTTACGCCATTTCAAAAGTGGATCTCTGTTTCTATCAATAAAGGTTTGTTGACATATTGTCTTCCATTCAGCTCGACGCATGACAAAGACTCCGTCTCATCTTGGTGTGGATGGCATACAGACCATGGCTCACTCACAGGTTACATTTTATACTCTCTCTAAGCTCTCCTAAGTTGTTACACTTCACTTAAGTGTAGTTTTCTCCTTTTAAAAGAAGACTAGCCAAAATACAAACACTCATAACCTGGTTTAAGTTTATCCACAGGTCTTACTCGTGCAATATTTTCTAGAGATTCAGTGGAAGTACCTTGTCCTGATCCTGCTTCTGGCTTATACATAAAAACACGGTCAGATCAAATCGTTAAGGTACAGTACTGATACATTGTCTACTCTAACTTCATTTGTGTTATATATGATTTTTGTTTAACAATTGTTTCCTTTAGGTTGTGTATGGTGAAGATGAAATAGCATATCAAATAGGCGAAACAACAGCAATTTTGTCAAGGGGTTATCTTTGTGCTACACCTCATTGTGTTCGGGTAAAATATGACTCATGTAATAAAGGAGTTTGTGTTAGGATATTTTATGACAAGACATTGTTTTATGTTTTAAGGCTCCACAAGGAGAGGAAGCTCATGGTCTAGAGCGATCAACATTTGCATTGTTCATGCAACCTGACTGGTATTTCTATCAACTATGCTTTTGATAATTACTTAATAACATTGGAACATTAGTCTATATATATATATTTTGTTATGTGTGTTTTAGGGATCAAGAGCTTATATTACCAAAAGAAGTAGCAATACATAAAGATGTATCACTTTCTAATGGAGTCTTGACGTTTGGAGAATATACAGAGAAACTTCTCAACATATATTATGATACAAAACCATAGTATAATACTCTTCTTAAGTCTCATGTGTAAATGACGTTTCCATTGATTTAATACTACAAAAAATAAATTAGTATTTTAGATTGTGAAAAGTGTAGTTTGATTTGGATAATTGTTTTTTTATTTTGAACCATTTAACGATTTATAGAATTGTAATAATATTTGGTTTGGATTTTTGTTTCATGTTATGGGGAAAAAATATAAATGAACTTAGATAATAAAATAATTCTTTAAAATAAAAATAAAAATTGATGAAAATTATAGATCATAAAAAAACAGATAAAACAACTAATACTTACAAAACATATTAAATACAGCTTGTATTTATTTGTAATTGGGTAATTTAATGTAGATTGTATAATATATATATATTTTTTTTTTGAAAAAGTTGATGTTTATTATTTACCTTTTATATGAAAATATTATGTTTAATTTATTAGAGCATTTAGTGAAATAAAAATTTGGTAAAAGCTAAACTATATGAAAATATTTTGTATCTATAATGAAATTAATAAAAAGATTAATATTGATAATTAGGTATGATTTTATGCTATGTTCATTTCTATCTCAACTCTATTTTAAATCTACAAGCAAAACAATGACTATATATATTGTATTATCAGTCTCACCTGCTTCTTTTTAAATTTTATCTAAAACAGAAAAAAATCTGACCCTTTACATAAAAATGGAAAGATTCTTTAAAAATACTGTCATCAAAAATGAAATGCAGATTCTTAACAATTAAATTAGATTTAATTGACCAATAAAAATGTGTTAATTACTAAATAAGATTCTATCACTCAAAGTAATAAACTTACAATTCTAATTATAAATATGAAACAACTCATAATACTTTGATATTACCAAGAAAAAATCAAGAATGATGTTAAAAACAAATGTTATATCTTTGATTTTATTTCTGGCCTTTGTGCTTTGTGTTGGTATGTTTTTTTTACTGTTTAATAACTAACCCATTAGTTCTTCGTAATGAATAATCAAATTTTTTGTCAAAACTAGGATCCAACAGACTTGATGGAGAAGAAAGCATTGCGCCATGGAGACAAAGCTTGAGACCGACATGTTGTGGAATACATAAAGAGCTTGGATTATGTGTTCCAGGCAGTGATGATAGTCATGTTAATGGAAAATGCTGGAAATTTTGCATTCAAGGTTGCCCAAGAGGAGGTTTTTGCAAATGGTATGGACCACCAAGTCAACAAAAAATTTGTCATTGTTATTGTTAGGTTCCAGTTCGGATCGATCGTTTCATGTTCAGTTTTAGCTGTGTGGTTTCTGAAGTTTTAATTGCTTCATTACAGACTTTTTAATTTATTTATGCTATTTTGGTAATAAATTAATTATCCAACAAATTAAGGGAATAAATAAACTCAAAATAGCACTTAAATCTTTGTGTGTGACTCCTTCACGACCATTTTATTCCTCCGTCAACAAGACTATAGCCGTCGTCAACACCGCACGGTCTGGTATATAAAAAACAACTTCCACATCTAACGCCGTTAATTATTTCCGTCCATCTCCTTCCTCAAATCTCTCTACTCTTTAGCTGTACAAAGACTTTCTCTAGAAACATTGATTCAAAAAAAGAGAAGACGAATAAGAATCAAAAACTCCTGCAATTTGAAACTGATAAAGTAAGATTCATCTTCAGGTTCGTAAATCTCTTTTAAAATGTTATACGACTTCTGGATCTATATGTTTGAGCCGTTATTGATCTCGTACTTATGCTTTAGTTTCTTCTAGCATAAACGAATAAATCTTTTGATTCGGAATCTCCATTGCGCCTTTGTTTGATTGAAATTTCGAGTCACAGTTGTTAAGTTTGTTGCAGTTTCTACAACAATGGCTAATCGAGTTAAAGAAGATGAAAAGAACGAGAAGATTATTAGAAGTCTTCTTAAACTTTCTGAGAACAAGAGATGTATCAACTGTAACAGCCTTGTAAGCATTTTTTTATCATTTAAATGAAATTGAAGAAGATGAAGTTTCCTATAATAGGATTAATTTCAGGGACCACAATATGTTTGTATTACTTTCTGGACTTTTGTTTGTACCAACTGTAGTGGAATACAGTAAGTGTTTCTTAATTTTCCAACATTTTTTCTAAGGCTTTGAATGGTTGATTCGTGCTGAGCAAACAGTTTTGTGTATTATTATTTGTGATTGTGAATTTTTGTTATCAGCCGTGAGTTCACACACCGTGTTAAATCGATATCAATGGCGAAATTTACCTCACAAGAAGTAAGTGGTTTAAAAGAAGGTGGAAACAAGGTATAATCTCTCTTCTGATGAGTTGTTTTAGCTTGGCGTTTTGTGGTTTAGTATCTTTTTTTTTAGTTTTGAATTTTGTAATGTAACAGCATGCTAAGGATATTTATTTTAAAGGATTGGATCAACAGCGACAGTCCGTGCCTGATGGAAGGTATCGTAAATCTTTCTCTTGTTGTTGTAGAAATGGGTGTTTTTCACATTGATTGATTGTTCTTGTTCATTGTGTCAGCAATGTTGAGCGGTTAAGGGACTTCATCAGACATGTGTATGTAAATAAAAGGTATACCAATGAGAAGAATGATGATAAGCCTCCAAGAGGACCGATGGTAAGACCCTTGTCTTCATTGATCATTTTCCTATCAGAAAGAAATTTGTTCATTACCGTAGCAATGCTTGTTCTTATAAAGGCAACAAGCATGGCTGGTGTATTTTATTCTCTCTGATTCATGACAGTTTACCTCATCATGATTCCTTGTAATTTCATTTTCTGCAGGGTGAGAAAAATGATTATAGTGAGACACGAAGCTCTAGTGAGTCTCGAAGTCCACCATACGAAGAAGTATATGACCGTCGTTACAGTGGCAGATCAAGTCCTGGTGTGAGAAGTCCAGGGTTTGAGCCAGCTAGCAGAAAATTTGGTAATAACAAGAAAAGCCCTTCTCGTCCTGAGGTTCTGAATGATTGGCGCAGAGAGGATAGGTTTGGCGGTAAAAAAGCATTAGAAGAGGGCTCTCAATCACCTGAGCAAGTAAAAGACTTGGGTTCAGCTAGCCCTCCTGTAGCTCGGCCTGTTAGAGAAATTTTGGGTGACAGCGTTATTCCTCTTCGTGTGGGTGAGCCTCCAAAACCAGTCAACCAAACTACTGATGCTTCAGCACCTGCAAAGGTTTGGCTTCGTATCTTTAATAGACAATAGTGCATGAAGGATGTAAAGTATATAAGAGCCCTTGACCTTGATAAAGTAGTTGTAGCATATCAATTCGTTCGTAATACATTCTAATTGTTAGGGAAGCAAACAATTTTTTCTGTTTGTTTTACTGCAGTCATCTGCATCATTGGGTAGTTTAATATCTACAAATGAGAAGCCACCAGAAGTGAAACTGGAGACTGCTTTAAGCCTTATTGATTTTGATGCTGATCTAGAACCTCCTGCTCCATCTACCCCAGTACAAGCACTGCAATCAACCACACCTCAGCCTGCTGCACAGCTAGAAACTGAAACTAATGATAACTGGACAGCTTTTGATGCTGCACCCATTGCCACTAGTTTAAATGTACCACAACCACCAACAAATGGAAACACACTTGATTCAATTCTCTCACAGTTGGTAGTGACATCTGTGCCAGTTCAGACATCTACACTATCTAGCGGACCTGTGCATCATGATCATTCTGTGTCACAAAACTTTGCACCATCTTCGAATGGACATCCAAGTGAACAGGCAGGCACTTAATTTCTTGGTCTCTAAAAGAATTGTATTAAATTCTGCTTCCACAATGTAATGTACTCGTACTTCTCGGATTTTTGTTACAGCCATGGAACATGACAGTTCCATCTAATGAACAAAGGTCAATGAGTGCACCGTCATTGCAACCATGTCAAGGAGTCCCTTCTGATGGTCTGCAGTCTTCTCAAGTCAAACCTTCCGGAAGAACAGAATTATCTGCGGTATCACTTTACTTTAGCCATTTGATCTTTCCTGTTTTTATATCAAGTGTAAATGATATATTAACCTGTCTGCAGGATTTATTCACCCTGACCTACCCATCATACAATGCAGCAGCACCTGGGTGGCAAGCTGGTCCACCTCAGGGTATGCACTATGGCATGCAGCAGTATAATAACCCCATGGTACAGTTTTTACGATGAACTTCTCAATCTGTAATGAATTTGAGCATTATTGACATCGCATCGTGTTACTTTCATGTAAATAATCATATATTTCTCTCCAACAGGCTTTCCAGAATGTTCCTGCTCAAGCCAATTCAATGAACCCTTTTGACTTTAGCACTGGACCACCATCACAGACACAAACAGTATGTCCTCTAGCTCGTTTGACTTATCAAGAATATAATTCCTGTATACGGTTTGGTAGTTCAGAAAATGTTGATTTGAGCACTTCAAAATTATATGTTTACGAAAACTTATAACTTATAATCGAAACCTAATAGTGTGAAACTTGTCTTATCAAAAAGTTAATAGAACAAACAATTGGTGATTACAGGAAACTATGTTCCCTTCGATGGCGTCTCTGCAAGGTGTGTTACCTCCTCAGGGAATGATGCATCCATCTGCAATGCCACCAAGTAAAGCATATTTGTTTTTGGTTTTCTCACTTATTCTCTACTATTGAATGATGTATTGACTCTTACGAAGTATTTGCTCCCAATCTTCAGGGGGATACATGTCTCCTCAGTTACAAGGAAGCATGCCACAAAGGTATAACCATTGGATTCAATTAATTCATTAGTACTTGCTTGGTAGCGAAACCTCAGAATCATTACTAAAGCTAAAGCTATCTTTTTTTTTTGAAGTGGTATCATCCCAACTGGAAATATAAGCGGTTCGTATGATAATCAGGGAAGCCCGTATGGTCCTATGAACCCATCTCATTTCCAATCAGGAGGAAACCCGTTTGGTTAAGAAAGAGCTAGAGCATAAGCTCGATGCGTTTGTGTTCTAAGGTAAGGTGTCAAAGTTGAATACAAATATCAAATATGGATTGAACACTTAAAGAAGGTTACGAGTTATGAATCTTGAAGAATAATTTGGGTTTTGTGAGATTGCTAGGTGATTATTTTTTTTATCAAAAATGTTTTGATATTTATATTCTTTGGTTTTTTTTTCTCTATTTTATTTCTTTTTTTTTTATGTTATCTTATTATTATAAACTTTGAGGGTCGTCAAGTCCTCTGTGTTGTATCATTTTGTAAAATCTTTTACACGTTTTGTGGAAAACTGATTATTTTGACCCTTTGACATTTGAATATTTTTCGTATAGTGGTCGTCGATGTATTAATGGTGTCGATGTATTAATAAAAGGGTATTAGACTAAACTTAACACAACGACCGGAAGAATGTAAGAATATTTTTCGTGGGAGTTACTGATGTTTTAACGGTCTGTTCAAGTTCTTTATAAAGTTTATGAGTTCTAATAGGTTAAAGCAAAATCGTGATGTATTGATCTTGATAAATGAGTACTAGAATGAGTACATTGAGACCCTCTTTTTTAACAATAAATAATATTCTTGTTCTCGTAAAGATATATAAATGTACATATAGTATAGTTTTAATTATATGTGGATATATAATTATATATATAATAAAGGAAAAGTATAAAGATATCTAAATAAATACATAAAATAAAGCCTAAAAACTACCTCTCTCTCTCTCTCTCTTTGTGTTGTTTTGGTGGAATGAGGAGAACAAAAAAGAGATAGTTTTTTTGATGTGATTTATTTTTATATTTAAATACAAAAATTCTTAAGAAAAGAAATAGTAAGAACAAGAAAAAGAAAACCAGAATATAAATCTTTCTTCAAATGGATAGTGAAAAGAATAAAGTGTAGAAGAGAACAAACTTCATCAATAATTTTCTACATTTAAAGAATTATTAACACATTTAATTTAATAATTTTACTTTTTGCACCCAATTTGCTTAATCTTGAAACTATGATGTATACATGCTTCATGATTAAAAAACCCATAAGTCACACATACTAATCTATAGCTATATTTGTATGATTGTATTCACTTTTTCTTCTTAATCCTAAACAATGTACATACAAATATATGAGTTACGAACACTTCACAAATCTTAATCTTCCGACCAGATCTTAACGGTGACAAAAAAAAAGAAGCTCTCATGTTGTTTGTCTTCTCTTTAGTACCATTGGAGCTACCAACATCCAAACTACAACAACCATTAAATTCAACATTACAAAACATCATAACATGATCAATACCAAAAACATGGTCAAATAGAGGTTTACTTACTGTATACACCAACCGCGAGCCATTCGTTTACTATCCTTACCCAAGTACTTGTCCATCCAACATCAATCGTCCACCTAACCAAAACCGAGCTTCGAATCATCGATCCAACCACAAAAAGCTTACTAGGTATATGAGTTGTATTCAAGAACTTACTTTTTCATAGAATGATGAATGTTCCAACCAACAAGAAGCATTGCAAAGTACATAGCTCCAGTAGCAAATACAAAATGGAAGAATCCGTATCCATACGGAATTTCTTCTTCTTCTTGATTCTCATCTTTCCTAAACTGTAAACCCATTTTGCTTTTAGTGAAGTTTACTCTTTTGGAGTTTTTAATGCAATATTTGTAACTCAACTCATAGATAAACAAACCTGAAAACATTGTGAATCTACTCCTGTGGAAAATGTAGCGATTACCATTGCCAACAATGCAACCACAAAGCTCTAGAATATACATTCATATGAACAAATCTTTTTAGTAAAATATCACAAAAATCTCAAAAGGTTCTTGGAAAGGTGTTAGATATTTTACTATAATGGTAAGCCAATCCGTTTTGCTAGAAGATTCGGCTTTTCGATTACAGATTTCTCCTACTGGCTCACTGTAAAACAACATGGATAGAGTTGAACTTATAAATAGAGGCTACACTAGAATTGCTCAATGTTAGAGGAAATGAAAACATACCTTCGAATGGCGCACCAACATATAAATACAACATAAAGCCCCATAAGTGCAGGAGTCAAGAATCCAGCATTCACCTATACAATACAAGCACAATGAGAAGTTTATAAGTGAGGGAATACTACTACTGAGCGAACCTCGAAGGAAACCGAGAGGACTCACTTTGGGATGTAAAGAGATACTTGTCATGAGTTGGATTAAGAACAAAGTCCAAGTGATGAAGAATATGTTAAGAAAACATGATGGATCAGGCACATACCAAATGTACATCAATATTACACCTAATATGCACACGGTATACGCTGTAGTTGCTAGTAACATCACATGAACATGGCTACAACATATAAAAACTTCATTAGAAAAACATAAAAACAATTATGTATGTATTCATAATAGAGTCTCTCACCATCTTTCTTCATCTTTTTGGGATTGGAAATATTCATTGAGCCATGTAATGAAACTTATTATACTAATGAGTTGAATTAAGAGAAAGACCCTATAAAACCAAATAATTAATAAGCTTTGCTTCAATGATAAAACCATCACATAGTTTCTTAAATAGGATTGGAAATTATATACCCTGCACCAAAATGAGCAATCTCTCCTGCAAAGAAAAGGCCATTTTAGTTACTAACCATACTCCCTAACTGATATTATATAGCGAAAGCGATGAATCGAAGGCGATTACCGTAGAGTTGAATAATGGAAGAAGGTAACAAGAAAGGGAAGATTGTTAAGCCAAGAAACATTCCAAGCTTAGCAAACCACCATCCTGAGTGCCATTGATCTCTTGATGAATGCATCTTTGAGGTACCAACAGTTGATAGAAACATAATGAAATAGAACAGCTAGAGAACATATATAGTTAAGGCAAAAATGTCTATCAAGTTATTAGAAAAGCACATCAGCAAAGTTGAATTAGGTTTAGGGTTTTGAGGAAGTGTTCCTTTTTCAGATTTATTATAAGTTTTATGGTTTGAGAGTCAATCGAATTTATCAAAAATAGTTTATATATTGAAAAAAAAGAAAGAAAAGGATACAAAACATCCCAAGCTTACTCGTAAAACTCCTTCAGTCCCTAAACATTCTTGTCCGTCTTCACAATTCTTGAATTCTGCAATAATGAATCAAAGTTATTGTAAAATTTCATGGTGCTAGCTAGAGATTGTAAGGTAACAAACAACATACTTCTCATTTCTGTCAAGGCACCATGGCCGTAATCGCGTAAGGCCCAAGCAAGAAGATTAGCCAAGAGGAATATTAGACCATATACATATCTAGCCATCCATGGATTGTAACCATTACGGAACTGGATAAACCATGAACCATTCTTGATTCCTTCATAGCTATTATTGTCAATAGTTGTACCAGTCTCCATAACTTTTTAAACTTAGTAAAATACTCTCTCTTCTTCATGACATAAAGATCCTTGGCTCAATACCATTGATACCGAATCTTCCCGGTTCTTGTGAGTAATTGTGTTTCTTTGGGTTAAATAAACCCTAAACCAAGAAACCAAGAAACTTACAACACTTGCATAAATAGAGAGTAGGCTATAAAATCATTTTTAAAAATGAGAACAACATAAATTTTTGTGTTATTTCTCAAAAGAAAGCATTTATTTTATTGAACGTAACAAAAAGCGTATACGTTATTTATTTTATTTTACAAATAACGTAAACTAAACCTCTAAACCATATTTTGCATTGCACAAGTGTTTACAAAATCAAACTTAAATTATTGAAGTTTCAAAAGTTGTTGAGCAATAATAATTATGAAATATAAATAAATTCAATTGAAGAGGAAAAAATGAAAGCTTAAAGAGAAGATAAAAAAGGAAACAAATCTTTATAAAATTGAAGGGATGTATATGAATACAATTTGCACTCAAATTGAAACGTGTACGGATACTATTGGGCTAAATAAATATTTTCTAAGTGAGCAAATTGTTAATGCTATGCCACTTACACTTTTTTTGCTTTTCTTTTCTCATTTTTAAACCAAAATTTTAATAAAGCAAACTTATTTTTTTGGAGCTTCACAGTCAACTTTATGGCTACCTCTTAAATGATTTAAATGGGATACCAAAAAGGAAAAGGATCAGCAGAAATCTTATATGAAAAATATATATTCATATATTATATGAACATATAAAAGAATTGCCAAAAAACATTATCGTTATAGATTATTAAATATATATATATATATATATATAT
>KE156854.1:52405-74052 GCA_000411055.1 Leavenworthia alabamica
ATTTAATTTAATTTAATTTAATTTAATTTAATTTAATTTAATTTGCCGATGAAATTTGGTGATATCACAAGTTTTTTTATTACTAAATGTTCTGATTTATTTTTATTTTTATTTTTCAGAAACCTAAAACGCGGTTGAGTGTTGGCGTTTGCTAAATAAAATAAAAACATAACAGATGTTTCGGCGCAATGGTTAAATGCGATTGTGGTTTATTGAACCCATCTTGTAACTACTTGTTTGGCATCACATGTATATATAATTACCAACAAGTAAAAAAGAAAAAAAGAAAACTAAAAGATATTGGTGTAGCTTTGATATATTTTGTTTTGAGGAATTTAAAATGTATTTATAGAAATATTATATTTGTTACACTCTTTTTTTGGCCAATCTCATTATTACAACATATTATAAAAAATAAAAAAACTAACCAAATAAAGAAAATAGTTGACTTTTACATCTAGAAGTAAATCATAGTGTTAATGGATAGTAGCTGTTAATAATCATTGTAACACATTTTTGACGTGTTTTTGTTTTCAACATGTGGCATCTTTTTACTCTGCCGAATTTTCAATGCATATTGTTGATCTGATAGGTGTCAAAGATTCAAAGTGAGCTACCTCAACTTACAGACTTATGTATTAAAATGTATTGTGTGATAATTTTATGTTTTATTTTGTAATAAGAAATTATGAGTATCTGTTGGTATCTATCTGTAAACAAGAAAAATAAAAGATGATATATATTTTTGATGGAATTTAAATAATCTATATATCTCATATCAAATATAGAATTCATCAACTAAAAAATATAACAAATTTCAATTGCTACTTGTATACAATAGTATGCTTTCCTAAATTTACAATTATTCATCAACTAGAGCATACCATTAATTCAATCCAGTTTAATTTGAGTTTATTTTGAATCCTTTATTAAAACTATCCGCATAACTCAAAATTTAAATTGGATATCCTGCAAAAAAATCTATAAATTTTAGATTTATTCAGAGATATCTATAATATTTTTGTATTATTCTTAATATATTATTTTAAAACGGGACGATAAATTTTATATTAAATATAATATTTAGATAAATTATATATTGAATTTAAATATAACATAAATATTTATATATTAAATATTATTATATTATATTTAAGTAAAAGTTAACATAATAAACATAAAAATATCAAATATATAATATTATTTTTTAAATTCAAAGAATAAAAATAATAATAACATATTTTAACTAAAATTTTTTTAATAAAAATTGATTTTTAATAAATATATAAAAATATCATAAAATAATATTATTTATTATATTTTATAATTTTGCAGAAAAATATTCTGATCGGATATAAAATCCTCAAAAATAAAATCTATCCATTTTAAATTTGTATTTCATTTAGAATTTTTTTTTTGCAATGAATTCTAATATTTTTGCCAATTTCGAATATCCATTAGTTTTTGCTCATGTTTAAGCAACAGTCTTAACTCTATAGGACCGTTTAAACCCTGAAACCTTAATTAACGAACCCAAAGAAGGGTTTTGTCACAGTAACCAAAAACGCCGCCAAAGTCCAAACCTTTATACACCAATTTGTTTTTTCCGGTGATCTCGACATCTTGGCTCTTCACAAATGAACTCACTTCAACGTTTCTCATTAACGACACGGCGTAAGAAAACGCTAAGCATCATCAACTCATGTATACGACATTTCTCCTTAGCAGACGAAGGAGATTGGTTTTACTCACCGGAATGGTGGGACCCTAATAACGACGGCCATACAGTTTCACGATCAACCTCCGCTAATGGAAACGGCGTCGTTTCAGTCATTGCGCATCCTTCTTCACTTCCTGTGAGTAATCTCTACAATAAAGCTTCAATCTTTATAGTGTTGAATCAATCAATTGAAGCCTGAGATTGTTTCTTTTTGTGTTTATGTAGAGTAGAGATTCATGGGTTGAAACTGAGAGATGGTTAGAGAAAAGGTATATGGAGATAATGTCAAATGATGGAGATGAGAAGAATGTGAAGTTTAAGGTACTTGGATATCAATGGAGATCTCTTCGATTTAACGATGATACAAGACAAAGCACTGTGAAAGTTATGGCTGCTTGTAGAGATTTGCAACTGAGTTCAGTTTTCTATATGCAACAACCACATTGTCTTGCTGTTCCATGTAATACTCTTAGCTCTTTTAAAACTATCTTTATAATTTGCTTTCTTTGTTAAGTTTTATAGTCTTTAGATGGTTGAGGTTTAGTAAATTTATGGACTTTCTTTGTTAGGATGAACTTAGATTAAGGAATCTTGTTAATAGGTTTAGTTATTACTTCTCTGTTATGAATTTGTTGTTGTTCTTATTTGGTCTCTGCATCATTGGTTTACTTGATTAAGGAATGAGGATTACTAATGGTGACTCAGGCGAAATCATTTTTTTGGTGATAGATCTGAAGAGCATGGTTTCAGTTGGATTAGCTTCTCTTGCAGCTTCTAAATTTGATATGAGAAGTGTAGCTATTGGGAAGAGACAAATGCGCATATTATGCATTGGCCATGGTGGAGGAAGTTTACCATTGTTCTTAGCTAAACACATTCTTGGTATGAACCTTATATTCTTGAACTTTCATCTCAAATTCTCAATGTTGATTGATGTGAATGGTGTTATCTTCTAGGTGCTGTTATTGACATAGTTGAGCTCGACCCGCTTGTTATCTCAGAATCTGTTCAATCAATGGGCTTCCCTGCATTCTCCATCATGACAGAAACCGGTAAACGAGCAGTACCAACACCTGAAACTATTGACCAAGTGATGTGGGAAGGCATCCATGAAAGACTCTTCCTTTACGAATCAAAAGCTGAGGACTTCATTATCAAGAACCAAAGTAATACTTATGATATGATCTTTATCGATGCTTATGACGGAGCTGATATCTTTCCCCATAGTCTATGGGATTCAAATTCCATGTTCATGAGATCTCTTAGTGAAAGACTTCACCATGAACATGGAACTCTAGTTGTGAACCTTCACTCTGATGCAGATATGTCAGATATAGATAGATCAAATGAAGGTGTAACGACGGGAAAGTATGTGAAGAAAGTAGGTAGAGCTTATAAAAGGGGTTTAATGGAGAATGAGAGTAATGGGATGGTGTTTGCTTGTGAAGTGCCATGGTTATGTAATGTATCTTTAGTTGTAAGTAGAGGAATGAGGTTAGAGGGAAGACATAGAGATAATATTAAGAGAAGTCTCATGAAGACTTCATTAGAAGTTGACCAAATCTTGAATCTACCTTTCTCTTGCTTAGATTATCTAAAAACTGGTCTTGCCATTATATGAAGACACTTGAGTTTGTACCATTTTCAAAAGTAATAAGTAAACATATCTACATATATAAGTATCTCTAGTCTCTCTTCTCTTCCTCTCTTGTCTCCAATGGACCAGTTCATAATTTTTGTTTCACTGCACATTTGAAACATTAGATTAGTGTTCACAACAGCACCATAGTTACAACTTTACTCATTTATGAAGAACCAGCCTATGCTAGCCAAGTATCATTGCTTATCTAAACCTTCATTAGATCTCATACGACTTACACTTGATTGACAAAATGCTCTACTACTATAAAAACTATGTATTCTATAATCTAATCTATGATATTGCAACCAAAACACATTGTTTGATAAACTTCAAGCAGGATCTTATAAAGGATCAAAAGCCTTACGATGACAATCTTGGTGTGAAATTTTCTGGTTGTTAACATTAACATATACCTCACATGACACTTTTCCCTACAAAGAAATAAAAAAATATTAAAACGTCATATGTTTTATGTCTTAATTTGAAAACTACTATGACAAAGACATAAACCAAATGATCGATCACACCATACAAATATCAAACTAAGTTAATTCACAAAATCAGGGACTTTTGAATTTTGACTCTTGACCATGTTAGTTTCAACTAAGTATAGGTTCAGACACAAACCACTAGTAATGATGGTGAATCAAATAGACCATAAAGTTTATGGTCACTAGAGTATCAACAAAACACTAGAGCTCAATAACACACATATCACCTACAAATTACAGTCTTTTTTCTCACGTCATTGACAGGGTAATGAAACAATGTATACAATGGAGGAGCTAAGACGAGATGAGCACAAACCATACAAATTAAAAACTTTATAGAAACTAAAGCCAAAGATCCGAAAAAGATAAAGAATTTGAAATGACAAACCTGAATTGGGATTTGAAACAAGAGAACACTAAGATCACCTTGAACCTGAGCAATAGTATCAAAAGCAATAACACCTTTAGCTAAATCACTAATCAAATAAATCACATCATGAACAACTTCAACACCATTAAGATCAAGTGTAGCTTCAATATAAGAGCTATCACGAGCACGAAGATGTCCACCGTTGGATTTCACAAGCCCTAGCTCTCTTTCTCTATACCCAATTGAAACAACGAGTGAATCGTAATCGAGAGAGAAAAAATCTGGATTTCGGACTTTGATTGTGAGTGAAAACGAGACATTTAGAACTGGTTTGAGCGAATCGAGGACTTGTATGTGGTTTAGATTGATTCGTGAGACTGTTATGTCTGGATCTGATGGATATAGGAAGTAAACGGAGGCGGAGAGGAGAAGGATTATGACGGTGAAGAGGAGAGAGCAACGGAGGAAAGAAGGACGACGGTAATGGTGATAAGGAGTTAGAATGATTATGTTTAGTGAAGGGTTTGATGAAGGAAGATGTGTATAAGGGACGCCATACTCTTGCTTCGACGCCATTGTTATCGTCTGTGGAGTTTCAACGAAGAAGATGAATTATGGGGGTATAAAACTATGGGCTTTTTTGTTAAATTATAGAAATTATGGGCCGTTTTTGGAGAGAAATTGGTTATTTGGCAGCTCCGTCTCATCTATGTAACTCCAGCGTGTTTAGGACGNATTTTTTGTATGTTAAAAGATTATTAGATGCTTAAATAGGAAGTGATAAAAAAATAATTAGGGTTCATATGAACAAAATATCTTCTAAACTCTTTAACTCTCTTCTGTTAATTTATTTCAATTCTGTTTTGCCTTCACTGATACTATATTAACATATTTTTGTAGTTTGATAACTTTGTTTGAACATATGTGTTTTATTTTTTTATAAATTATTAATTATTTCTTTCTGATATAAATTATTAATTGTTTATGTTTGGTATTTTGCAATGACACATTCACATGAACAAAACTTTATTTTTTCAGTAGACATTGGCGTTGCTAGTTCATATCCTATCTTTAACATATCGAAGTGATATTTTTTTTTAGATCGATTCTGATGTCATGATATCTTAAGCTATTTGCTAAATCTCAAAATTGTGCTTTAGATAGATTTGTTAAGAAAATAGATCTTAATGTTCTCCATAAACTAAAAACGTAAATGATAATGTCAATGATGATTATGGTTCTTTTCACTTGAATGAACATAGAAATGTTTAAATGATGGTTATAGTACTTTCAATAACATTGATGGTTATGTCGGTTGAGTAAACATGATTGATTATATGTTAAGTGGATCTTTGATTGATATTGGTCCGGTCGTTTCTTTTTCTAAATGATGCAAAAGTTAAGATGTTATTTGTTTAATTAATTTTGAATTTAGATGTTGAAATGAAATATTTGAAATGTTCAAATAAGATATTTGGAATGATAAAAAGAAAAGAGATTTCAGAGGTTGCATCTACATCTCAAATTTTAAAAGTCCAAAATATCCTTCAATTTAAATAATAACAAAAATTAACACACATAAACATATTTTTTTCTTATACATTAAAAACGTTTTTCCCTTAAAAATTCTGAAATACAATTTTTTTGCTAGAAATAGGAACACATTTCCACAAAAAATGTGGAACCACATATTTTAACACAAACACGGAATGTATTTTTTCGTCAAAAATTAGAAACATATTTTTCTACCAAAAATACGAAAATATGTTTTCCGCCAAAAATGCGGAAACATGTTTTTTGCCAAAAACGCGTAAATACGATTTTCCGTCAAAAACAGGGAAAACTCGTGTTCTCGTCAGAAAAAGTAGAAATACATTTTTTCAAAAAACATAGAAACATGTTTTTCGTAAAAAATGCGGAAAACTTGTGTTCTTGCTAAAAAAGTGGAAGCTTGTTTTCCCGCAAAAAATATGAAAACACGTTTTTCCTGTAAAAACGTAAAAATATGTTTTTTTGTCAAAACATGGAATATATTTTTTAGTAAAAACGCAGAAATACGTTTTCCATCAAATATGCAGAAATATATTTTTCCGCCAAAATGTGGAAACATATTTTTCGTAAAAAAATATGGAAACATGTTTTCCGTAAAAAAGACGTAAACATGTTTTCCTTTAAAAATATGAAATTTTATATTCCCGTATAAAACAAAACTCTCATAAAAACGTGGAAACACGTTTTACCGCCAGAAAAACATAAACATATTTTATTAACTTTTATATATTATTTAAATAATTAAATATTATTTATTAGTATAAATCATTTTTTTATCATTTTCTATTAACTACATATGTTAAATACATAAACTAACAATATCTAATATTTATATCCAGATACTAACATCGCATTAACATCTTGACGAATAAACGAACATGTCATTTATGATCGTGGATACTGAGAAAATTTTGAAAATAAAATGAGAGATATATAAGATTGAATATTATCATAATGTACTGTAAACTGTGACCATGACATGTGGTAGAAGGAAAAGTTGGGTTGATTACAGTAACACAGCCTGAGATGAGTGGTAAGAGTTGGGAATCATAGTACATCAAGTTGACTTCACAATCATATCATATATTCTATTATTTTCATTACCAGTGTGATAGTTGATACTTCATATCATATCACTTGTCCTTTAGTACTCATGAAAACTTAGGGCACAAATACAGTTTTACATATGTTCCTTGACCAATCATAAATCCGTTAAAATGTAAGTTAACATCATAAGTCTTTTGTATATTTTTCCTGTTGATTCATGTAGTTTCAAACTTAACCAATGTTATCTTGGCAGGCGTGGGCTACTGGTAATTAAAGAAGAAGGAGAAAAGAGATTAATGGTTTATCCTCCCAAATTAGAGCCCTAGCAACTACATCGCACACATCCGAGTATTACGGGTATTCAGATGGTTTTATGTGGTCTCATTAGTTGAAAAAATACTAAAAACTTATCCAGCTTCACCCTAGTTATTAGAAAAAAAGAAATGATGCTTTAGTAAATTGTATTTTTTACGAGTTTAGTTAACCAAAATATTTAATAATACATATTTTATAAAAAAAAAAAGCAAGGAAAAGGTATTGGCCTATTGGGGACTCCTAGGGTTTACAATTGGATGTTACAACTTTAAATATGCACTATATGAAATGTAACTTTGAAGGAGCTGTAGAACATCTCAATTGCAGCTTTGATTTTATAAATAACACTCAAGAAATGCAAAATCCATCAATGGCAAAAGATTCTCCAAACTTTGTGGGGACACATGAAAACACTTTTAGTTTTTTTTCATGTTTCCATTATTGTTTCAATATACTTTTGTGGGGAGTGTTTCTTCACTGTGGTGATGCTGAGTATATTCGTTTTGTAACTTTGTTTCTTGTGTTCCTCATAATACCTTAACTTTTCTTGATTTGAACTACACTTTCTTATGTTTAATGTTAAAAATGTAGTGTACCATTAGAAGAATACTAAAGGGTTATTGGTTTTATGATTTTTAAAGAATAAATATTCTTAACGAGTTTAGTGTTATTCAATTGTGAATTTTTAAAACTTTTTAAAAATCATTGAAAATCATATTATTTGTTCCAAATTTTCAAGTCTCTATTAAAATCATGTGTTATTCAAATAAAACAATTTTAATAGACTTTATAATTGTATTCAAGTTTAGTATTATTGGTTGATTGAATTTAAATTTTTTTGTTCATATAAATTTTCTTAAAGATTCTTTTAAAATTTTACCTACTAAAGTGATATTTTAAAAAACTCTATAAAAATTTGTAAAACTTATAACTCTTTAAACAAATTTTAAACTCTTCAGTTTTTACAATCATTATAATTCTCTATTAATCTTTTTTAATAAGCCCCCACATTGCATTTTTGAACCATGTTTGGATATTTTTAATCTATTTTCTTTTTATTCTTCTAATCAAATATTCATATAATTTTAATGTAGAAGATAAAACTTTTTAAGTCAACTCAACTTTTTTCTTAATTTTCCCTACAAAAGCCAAAACAAAACTTTGTGTGAGGCAGCTAGTGTTTAAGTAAAACTTTGTATAGATTTATGAATTTAGTATCTGAAATCATTTTGAGTGTTTAATTTAAAAACCAAAAATAAAAAATTCAATACAACATCCGTTGAATAAAATATATATATTTGAATATAGAAATTCTTATTTTTATTCTTAAATATATCCGAATATCTAAACATTTTTACATGTTTATCCTAAAATAGTTTAACCAAATCACATATTTCACTTGAACATTTTATAATTATTTAGAAAAAAAAACTTGTAATATATATACTCGAATATTTTATACTAACATAAATATAGAATTTTTTATTATCATATTAGATATTCGGATCCTCAGTAAATTAGTGTTATTTGTATATTTTCTTTATCTTTTGTTGTATTTTTTTTTTTTGACGTCATAAGTAAAGATACGACTTGTAATTTTGTCTTTATATACCTAGGATATAATGAAAATCTATTTTTCTCTTCAAGTTGGGCTCTTTAGTTGGGTTATTATTTTAAAATAGTTTATATATTGGGCCTTTTGTAAGAAGTTAGTTGCAACATTTGCTCTATTTTTTGTATTAATTCAAAAAAAAAATCTTTAAAAAGCAAGAAACCTAATAAGGAAAGAAAATTATAATTGTTAGTTAAGGATTCGTTATCAAATCGCAATAGCCAAAAATAACCAATATAAAGTAATAATGAAATAAGTTAAACATAACATGCCCATACCACTAACTTTTCACACCATACAAATAGACATATATACATATATCTCCATAATTATGTCATGTGTCCATCACCATCTCATCTCTCTTTTCAACTCATCATATATAGAGTTAGTTCTCTTCCCTAAGCGTTTGTTTCACAACCTCAAACCTCATCTTCTCTAACCATACCTAATTCAAATTTTTTGTTTGAAATCTTCACTTCAAAAAAATATTTTTATATGTATAAAAAATCCCCTGATCTATAGGGAATATACCATCTTCTATTTGGTTTATTTTATTTTTCTTCTTAGTTGTTTTATAGATAAGATCAATGAAACTCATTCTATCTTTTCACCCTTATTCTTAGGAACATAATTATCCACGAGTCTAATAAGAGAGTATGATCTTTATTTACCAATATCAATCTCCTACTTCACTTCTTGTTAATCTTTAGATCTCTTCTCTCTCTCTCTCTCTCTTCTCTATGGATTTTTTATCAGAAACGTTAGGCAAGAGAGTCCATGATCCATATGTGGAGGAGTCAAGATGCATAATGATCCCCGGACCAATCATTGTCGGTTCCGGACCATCCNCCAATCCTTCACACAAGCTCTTATAAAAGTGGAGAAATGTTTAAAGAGAAGAAGGTTTTGGTCATTGGATGTGGAAACTCAGGGATGGAAGTTAGTTTAGATCTTTGCAACTTCAATGCTCATCCTTCTCTTGTGGTTCGTGATTCGGTAAGAATCAAAAAGACTTTTCTCATAAATATATATGTCACAAAAGTACACATGCATTACAATTTTAGTTATATGATTATATCATTATATGGATCATGTTAAATATTCAAACAAGTATAGATAATATTCTTTTTAGGCTAATTGAGTTATCTAATAACGATGTAGGTGCACGTATTACCTCAAGAAATGCTAGGTATTTCTACTTTTGGGATATCAACGAGCTTGCTCAAGTGGTTTCCAGTGCAAGTGGTGGACCGGTTCTTGTTACGTATGTCTCGATTGGTTCTTGGTGACACTGACCGGTTAGGGCTAGTTAGACCTAAACTTGGCCCTCTTGAACGTAAGATCAAGTGTGGAAAGACTCCTGTTTTGGACGTTGGTACTCTTGCTAAAATCCGTAGTGGACACATCAAGGTTCATTAATTAAGTCTTTTTTAAACCCTAATAGTGATTCTTGGTATTAATGAATTTTCTTGATTTATAGGTGTATCCAGAGTTAAAACGAGTAATGCAAGATTCAGTAGAGTTTATTGATGGTAGAGTAGAAAACTTTGAAGCCATCATACTCGCTACTGGTTACAAAAGCAACGTGCCCATGTGGCTAAAGGTATGTACCATGAGCAATGATGAGTCTACATCTTCATTATTCTTAATTCTTTGATGTTGACACAACACAACCTCATTGACATTTCAATAGTTGAATAATTTAAACTTTAGTTTTGACTTTGATTTGTTCTTTTTTAGGGGATGAACATGTTTTGTGAGAAAGATGGGTTCCCCAAGAAACCATTTCCTAATGGATGGAAAGGCGAAATCGGATTGTATGCAGTTGGATTCACAAAGCTTGGATTGCTTGGTGTAGCTATTGATGCTAAGAAGATTGCTGAAGATATTGAGCTTCAAAGAAGTCTATTACCACTGGCTCGTATTCAACATTGTTAACCTAATATATTTGGGTTTTGATTTGGCAAAGTTTGGATATGATTGGTTTTTTTTTCAAGAAGAGAGATAGTATTGGTGCATTAATGTAAGAGTTCCTAACTCTTTAATTTGTGACATGTGAGAGTTAGAAAGAAGGGTTTGATTAATATTAGGTTAAAGATTTTTGGATTTTTTAGGAAGGAAATATTAGATCATGGTCCACATTTGTATATATTTATTTGGTTTTATGTATGTTTTGCTGCTTTGTAAATAAGATAAATATTTCAATATGATGATTGAAGTTGAAGTAATGAAAAATCTTGGTTCAAATACTATTTTTTGCTTAATAAGCTTATATGAAGGAGTTTGATTGAGTCTTAAAATTAAGAATTTAGCTTTATTTTATTTAACAAGTTTTAATTAAAGTTCATGTGGTTAATGTTAGTGGGTGATGTTGTGGAGGTTGAGAGCTTTCATGGACATTTAATTTATATTGAAGTTTTCTTGCTACAAATTTTTTTAATTAAATGTGTTTGATTTATTTTTAGATAATTATTGAGGAATATCACTAAATAACCATATTTCTGTTTGTTTTTAAATTTTGAAAATTTGCATATTTGTATTTTATTGAAATATCAAGAATTGAGCCCGTTAAAAAAGATTTGAGGTATACAAATTCATAATTAACCAAATTTTAATATATATATATATATATATATAAACTATAGTATAAGGAAGAAAAGCTGAAAAAGATGAGTACACAAATATGAAAGAAGTGCATGCTTTTCTTTTCTTATATGCAGAAGCTCCGATTGGTCCCTTTGCTATGGACCAACACACTTATTTTATGGTTGAATATGGACCAAATATTAATACTTTATTTCTAAATAAATTAAATAATCCTATTTACACGAATTATTGACACATGCCAAATTTTTGTATTCTGCTAGTGGTTACATCATTAGGTACTCATAAAACTAAGGTTAGGTTATTGATTTTTTCTCATAGGTCTAGTGACATATGTTGTAAATATTTCTTAAAATAAAGTTTCTTTAAAATAAAATAAAAACTTCCAATAACTTTCTAACTTGTTGCAATTTTTCTAATTAGGGTTTAGGGTTTTTATGAGACGACCAAGTGTAAACGTTAGGGTATGAATAACAACTGAGAAAGTTCAGGGAGATTTATAACTGAAATTTTGGAACTGGTCAGCTTTTGGGTTATAAATTTTAATTATCTTTTCAGTTTTAATAGTTAGTGATTAAAAAATAAAGTAATATAACTTGATTTCTTCAAATTGATGGAAATTTTACATTTTAAAAGTTTTAGCTATATATCTAAAAATAGAAGTACATTTTCAAATTTTGATTGTGTAGCTCTACTAAAAATACAGTTATTTTAAAATTACACACTTTATAAATAACTAACAGGTGACCCGCCCTTCGGGCGGAAATTTATTTAAAATTTAGTTAAATTGTATTATAAATATATTTATTAATTACTTGGTTTGTTTTTCAGTCTATTTTTTTAGATTTATTACATTTATAATTAGTCAAAATACATTGATTTTTATTATAAAGAGTTATTATACACATTTTATTATAAAAATATATGTCATAATTAATGTTTGAAGTATTCCCTTTTTTTTTTATTTTACAATTATTAAAACAATATATTGATTTAAGTTATATAAAAAATACTACAGAACTAAAAATCATGTTTTTATAGAAAAATAAAATTTTGAATTAATTTATATAACAGATTACTACATAACTCAAAATCATTTATTTTTATACATATTTATCTTTGTAAACTTAATTATTGTATTAAAAACAACTTCAATATAGCTGTTGTCATATTGAAAATAATAGTAAGTGATATTAATAATAATTTATAAAAAAAAAGTGATGTTAATAATTTTATAAAAATCAATGCATAGACCTGGACCCCTTGTGCTTATGTTCGCTAAAAATCTCAAATCTCTGTGAACATCTTCTAAAACGCGGCATACATCTTTCGGTCAATGAAGAAGGATGTGAGGGTGTGTATGGGGTGTAAGTTGATGTTGGGTAGATTGAAAGCGCACTATTGAAAGAGTTGAGTATATGTTAATTCATCAAACAGAAAACAATATATTGTAAAATTAAATTTTTGTAAAATTAACTTACCTTTTCATCAAAGAAGGTAGCGCATATTTAGACCCATGATTTTTACACCAAATTTTACATTACATGCTTCCAATAAGTGCAGTACCAATGCCAAAATATGATGAAGATTTGGAAATGTATTAAATTAAGAGATGCGAAGGTAGGTGGAATTCATATTAATAAGTAGTTTTTAGTAGATATATTTTATATTATTTTAGAGAATAACTGATCATGCATATGATCGCTCATATTTATAGGGAAGTCAATATAATGTGACCATTTTTTTTTCCTGGTTGAAATTGTGGGTTAATGCCTTAAATTCAGTAGTTATGGGGCTAATTAAGTACATTAGCTGTAACGTTAAAATGTTTTAATGTTGTTTTAATTGTGTAGTGTGTAGTAATCTGTATCGATATTGAAATGTAACTGTAAGAAAAGAGTAGAATAACATAAAATCATTATTTAAGTTTTTAATTTTTTTTTACTATAATTAAATTTATGATAAAAAAATTGTATATAGTTTTTTATTTATAAATTCTTTATCAATTTGTTATAACTTAAACATCATATTCTCTATTATATCTTTTTGTGTAATTATTATATTTTTTTACTCATTTAGAAAAACTAAACTCCAACAATTATATAAAATCAAATGATTAAAATAAAAACATACAATTAAAATCTATTAAGTTTTGAATTTCTAATAAAATTAATATCAGTATTAATATTAATGTTTATAGATAAATAGTTATATATATAGATGTAAACATATAAATTGTTATCTATATATATATATCTGTATTATATTTTATATATAGATATTTGTCTATTATATTTTTTTTTGTCTAATTATTATATTTTTTTTGTCTAATTTAGTTTTATCAAATTTAATAATAGAGTAAATCAATGGAGGGTGGTAATGTTTTGCTATGTAAATTTAAGATGCTGATGTGTCAAGAGTAGAAAGATAGGGTGGATGATGTGTCATCACAGGAGAAGAGAGTATTAAGAAGTTTATATATATAGATTTTCACGGGATATACACGTTCAAAATTTTAATTGTGTAACTAAATTCAGATAAATTTTTAAAATTGTAAACATCGATTAAGAACTAAATTTTATTAAACTGTATTAAAAATGTTGTCACTATTTTTTTTGGAAAAGGTAAAAAATATTAATTATTCAGAGACTAATTGGTAAAAATCAGTCAAACGATTAATTAATAGGATTAGCTAAAATAGGGTGTCTAGGCAAACATAGATTTTATTTTATTTTTGTTCATGTAGCTTAAAGTGTGTAAATAGCTAGATGATCTTTTAATATAAACATAATGCATTAGTTATTTGGATTTAATTTGATAGAAATCCAAATATTTAAAATATAAACGTGAACATCAAAATCGCAAGAGTGGACCACACAATTGATTAGGCCATGCATTTTCGACCACAGCTATGTTTGGATGGGGTCTAATGTATTTAAGCTTCTTGTTGTGAACATAAACTCAACTTCAAGTCATTCTCACCTTAGAGGTTTTTTTTCGCAGGTTTCTTCATATTTCTATATTGTTCTTATCTATAATATAGTTCTTTAGACAGTCAACTTAGAGTAATCATAAACATATCCGTTATACAAAAATTAAAAATAAAAGTCTTAGACCAATCTAACAGTATATATATTATATTCTTCAAAAATAAGATGTCACCTCTAAGCATTTAATTTCTTTTGAAAGTTGACACTAGCATAAATGATATAGTAGCATGCCATGGACAAAAAGACCAAACTGCTAGGTGCTAGATTCAAAGGGCTTATTGTTAGGATTGAAAACTGTTGTGAAGTACGATTTCGTTCTATACAAAAACGTGTCGGAAAAAAATAATCTTTGATCATGCAACAAGAGCATGCATAGCAAATAAAGAGACATAATATTTTTAGTTTAAAATTCATTTTAAAAAATATGTAGGAATTTATATCATAAATAAGCATTAAAGTGTATAAATTAAAATGAAAGGGTGGCCCATAAAATCACATAATATGCCAAAATGCTTCGACTCACAATAACTCATCTTTGATACGTCGGCCTCCATTGAGTGCTTGACTCTTGATCTTTTAGTAAGAATATTGGAATGTTTGTAGTAATCTTTATAGTCCAAAATCTAACATTTATAATTTATAATTATATATATAAGAAGTCTGACGGTTTACACGTTTTACTTTTTTGTCAAGTTGCATGTATTCTTTTACCAAAAAAAGTTGCAAAATCTTACAATGATATTTAATAATGGCATAATCACATGAAATGTAATAACAACAAAAAATTACAGGACATGCTTTTATGTTGTAGTATAACTAATTTTAAAATATTTTTAAAATTTGGTATGATGTTTCTACTACGTCAAATTGGTGTAAATATATTATCGTAGTATAGTACGTAGTAATATCATTAAGATATGTTTGATTTTATTGTTACTATATTCCATTAATAAATTTATCATATTGGTTGTTAGAAATAATCAAATGATTTTAATGGAAGATGAAAATGAAGTTGATGATCAAATTTTGTTTGAGTTGCTCCAGACCCCGAAGACGAGATGTATAAAAATGTTATGTTTAATTAAATATTTTTTATTAAATGTTGACTGAAAGTTCTATAAATAATTATTTACGAAGTGTTTGTATTTGTTCCTTGTATAAAATGTTTGTATTCTATGTTTTGTTATGTACCATTCTTTTGCATAACTTTTTGCAAGCTATAATAATATACTCCATGAAATGTTATGTTCTTGAAAACATAAGACATTTCTACGTTTCCTTAGTCTTCGAAGAATACATAGTAAATGAACCAAAAATATTTTCAATATTTGATTTTTTAGCAAGAAATTCCCTTGATTTGCTTGTATTGCATCATCCTAGGTGGAATGTGTAACAAAAAATATACTGATATTACATAGTCTAAATCTTTATGTTCACTATCTTTATTCTTTTTCGTTTTCGACTTTGAGTTTCTTGTTGTGTAATGTCAAGATTAACGGACAAAAAATAAATAGATATAGAGATAAAAGGTCTCTTTGTCTAATTCTTCTTTGTGGAATAATATTTCTATCGATTTATTTACCAAGACTAAATAACTTACAATAGTAATGCACTTCATTATCCACTAAATCTATTTGGTCCTAGTGCACGATAAGAACCTATTGAAAAATAGAGGTTTTAATCTCTTCGATTGGTCTTGTTTAAGAGAATGAAGTTTGGAATGGTCCAGAGAGTAAGGAGGTGCATGTGTTAAGGGTTGTGTTATGGCTGCATGGCACATCCCTATTTCATACTTACTCACATGCATATGGACCATTCTTTTTATTGTTCGTGGTCCTTTGCCAGATTTGTCTTGTTTATTAGGCTGCCCCGTTGATTTAAATAGATGCATTCAAACAAATCTATATAACAGCTCAAGTAATAATAATTCAATATTTTGTTTGTCCTAGTTTGGTGGACCTATCCATTAAAAACAACAATATTAGAAACACCAATCATAATTCGTTATATCTTATTTAATTTTAAATTTCTGAGCTTCCAAAGCCGACTCAGTAGACTGGTTGTGCCAACTCATAACTCATTCACCTCACTAGATTATAGTTGCGATTGAGAAACTCTAGTCAAAACTAGAAGTAAAGACCCTAATAAATATAATAAAACTATTATAATATTTTTCTAATCAAGCAATAATTTAAATTTGTTTTCATACTACTAACATTATTCAAACTTCGTTTGAATATATATTATAATTTATAAAATCAAATTTAACCTTATATAGTTATAATCATATATAATTATAACCGTATTTAACCATAACCGTAATGATGCTTATTACCATGTATAGAGACCAAAGATCCGCATAGTAGATGTATGATCTTGGACCCGATCAGTATCATGAAGAAGTTTACATGTGTAAGAAAAAGCGAGACACTTTATTAGCTTTAGGAAAATGCATGCACTTTAACACATAGGAATGAAAAGGGAACATACATAAGAAGCACTCCTCATCGCACGCTTGCTTACAATATATGTTCACTTTTTGCCAACACAATGTCACGTCCTCTTCTTGTAAGAAAAACAAACACACCATCTTTGCTAACCATTGGTCCGACTGATCTCTCGAATCTTTTACAAATATGTTACTTATGCATGTGAGATAGAGAATATATGATCGTGCTAACAATTTTCACCATAAATGTGACCATATTGACAAGTTGGTGATACCAAATTTTTCTAAATTAAGCTATCAGCCGTCATGATATATAAAATCAGATATGTGATCTCAATATGAAATACAAAACTTTGCAAAAGAATCCATGAAAGCATAAGATATAGAAATACATAATAAACATCTATATATTGTGAGAACAAAGTAATGTGTGATCTCTTGATAGATTTGTTTTGCTGCTAGGTTTTAACTTAGTGATGAAGCAGGAATGGGCCACGCCATTTGCAAGTTGAATGTTTCAATGATTAGAGAGCATCATTGATCTCCACATGTTGTAGGGATTCCAAGATCTTAGGGTCCAACTTTCTCAGTATCTCTCATATTTTGGTTTTACCAATGTACTTATACACATTTTACCTTTTAACAAATGCTAATCTTTATTGGAGTAAAAATCAAGATATGTGACCTAAGCTGGCAGTATTATGTTGTGAGACGTCCACTGTTGATCCCGTTTTTTTTTCTGTATTGCACTCTATATAAATATATTGAAACGACTAGACCGTTATGGTATTTGAGATCCCAACATTTTCTTTAAGTATGTAGATAATTTCGTATCTTCTCGAGATACATGGGCTTCCACGTTTTAATTGATCTCATCTTTGTTCAACGGTTAATACATTATTTTTATGAAGCTCTAAAACTTATTTACTGTCTCTACAAATTATTACATGATCTTTCGATATACGTTGGCCTAATTAATACTACTCCAACATAAACACGCTTAACTGCAGAGTTCTGATGATATTGTTGACCGAATGCACTTTAATAACATAAGTAACTAAATCAATTATTTTAAGACTTTTTTCATGCACTACCAAATCAGAAACCGAGATGTTACTAGCTAGTAATTTATTTTTCGGGTTGAACTTTTATTGAGGAATTGTAAAAATACCATTAGGCATTAGTGAGATAATTTTATAAATACCATATTCTTTTTAAAATACTATTTTTTATTAATGACTAAATTGTCTTAAAAGAACGAAATAGTGCAATTTTAAATCGTAAACCATAATATGTATCTCTAACCATAAATTTTAATTTTTAAACACTAAATACTCAACTACAATCCTAAATACTAAACCATAAATCCTAAATAATAAATCTTGAACACTAAATATTAATATTGTATCCTAACCTTAAATTCTAAATCCTAAATTAAATCCTAAATGCTAAATACTATATTTAAAATCAAAAATTCTAAATTCTAAACACTAAATTTTCAACTCTAACCCTAAATACTGAATTCTAACTCTAAATATTAAACTCTAACCAAAAAACTATAAACTCTAAAGAATAATAATAAACCCTAAACAATATATATTAAAACTTAAACCTAATTAAAATTCTAAACTCTAAATATGCATCTCTAGCCCTAAACCATTTGTTAAATTCATTACTGGTATTTTGGTCAAATTACTCTATCATAATGGTATTTATGAAAATATATAAAAATAATAGTATTTGTACAAAATGGTAGAAAATATTTGATATTTGTGATAATTTTCCAATTTTTATGATTTATTTCCTCCTTTGTCAAAAACATAGAATGCATTATAATATTTTTTTAAGTATTTTCTAATATTTGTTCGACTCTGGATTGGTTCCATCGGGATATCTTATATAAAATATAGATTTTAAGTTAAATTTGAATAAGATTTAGTTAATTATATATAAATATGTTTGGATATTTCTATTAAAATTGGCATCACTAGGCTCAAACGTAATAACAGAATTAGGAGGGGTGTATTGAATCTGACATTTTGAGTGAATTAATTTTAGTGAGATTTGAGATGATTTGATTGAATTTCGGTGAATCTGAAATTTTGTTGTTAAATTTTTTGAAATTTCACCTAAAATCATAAAATTTTAGTTTTTGTACTTTTAATTATAAAATCTCTAAAAATCTCATCTTAAATTTGAAAATCAAATTCTAATAACAGTAACTTTTAATAAATTTTTTAAAATCTCTAATCATATAACATTAAATTTTAATTACTAATTTAAAATTTATTTTCCAATAATATATAATTTATGATTTTAAATTAAATCATTCAAAATATCTATTCCACTATATCTCCCATAGTTTCGGTCTTTGGTTCATATTTACTTACGATGTTTAGACCAAATTTGATTTTGATTCATCAAATTTAAGAGTGTAGGATTATTATTTTTTGGGTATTTTATTGGTGACATACCACAATCTCAGATTGGATCTACAAGCTCGGGTCAGTTTTCCACTATACATACTAAAAATGTTGTACATGTCAAATTAAATATTGTATTTTAAAATATATGTGCAAACCTTTTTTTATTATTTTAAACTCTATATCATATTTTGTTTTTAAAGTAAAAATTATTTTGATTGGGTTAGGGATACTGAGTGGGGGAAGAACAATGATGTCCTTAAATGTGTGTGTTGGCACCACCAACAAACATTCATGTTTTCGACAAAACAATCTGAGACATAATCAGAGGATATTCAACAGCGTGATCATAATGGATCAATCAAATCAGTATTATTATTATTATATAAAGAAAGAATCTATTTAATGGATATTCTTTACCATTATAAATCGAATCTTTCTAAATATATAACCTTCGTTTATACTTTTACTAGCATTTTCAAAATGGAAACAGAATCCCACTAATGTGCCAACTAGTTGAAAAATGTTAATACACAAATTATGAGAAATAGAAAATTATAAAATCAAATGTCCATGGAATTAGAGAAATTCCATTTAATCGGGTATTCAAAATTATACGAGACTTAAATTAAACATTAATTAGATAAAATCAATAAAAATAGATGAAATATTTGTTTTTAAGATAAAAAGTTTGGAGATAGTTATGTAGAAAAATTATCTCACTTTCTCTCATATTCCTACCATCAATTAAAAAAAATACTATCTTTAACTCATATTCTCAATAATTTACCACAAAAATGAGAATAAAAAATTATTTTTAAAGATATTATAATTGATGAAAAAATAAAAATAAAATATGGATGCTACAATTAAATCAAGTATAATATATATAATTTAATATGTTATATTGATAAATTTAGATATATTAATGAGATATATCCCAAATAATGGTGAATGATTTGAAAATTAGATATAAATATGAATTATAAGCTAACATAAATTTTTAGTTTGTTGAGAATAATTTCTGAGACTGTTCACAAGATGAATATAGTTTTATTAGATTTTTGTCTAACCGATATCATATAGTGTTTAAATATACAACATCAAACAACTATATATATATAAGCTGCTTTATGTGGATTATGCTAGCACTTTAATATAATAAGTTTCTAAATTCGAGTTTAATAAATAACATAAATTGACAAAATATATTATAAAATATAATAAAATATATTACGGAAAAATTAGTTTCATTTAGAAAAAATTAAACCGAATTAAGTATAAAATCTAAAAACTAAACCGTATTTTATTATGTTTTAAATAAACTTTTTTATATACGATAAAAATATATTTAAATTCTAACCAAACAAAAAAAATAAACTAAACTAATTTTATTTGACCACTAATGATATTTTTTTATTAGAATCATATCTAAGTAAAAAATCAAACTAATAACATATCAAATCATCCATTATATTATTTGGTTTTAAATTGCATAACATTTTTCAAAAACTGTTAAAAAGTCAGAATATCAATAAAAATTTTGGATAATACAATTTTAATAAATTATCACACATCAAAAATAAGTTAAAAAAAATATTTATATACAATACTAAATAACATTTTAAGAAAATTATACACATAAAACATACAAACACTAAATAAATAAAAATATACACAAATAATTGGACAAACAAAATTTAAATATATTTTATACATAAAAATATAACTATGATGTTGTTAATTTTTCCTAATCACAAATACTTATATAATCTCCCGTCCGAGGGGTCGACTTTTAGTGTAATCATAAAAATCTATAGTAATAATAATTATTATTATATAATAGACCATAAAAATAACTAATTTTGCACTTAAATTTGTAACCACAAGACACAAACCCTCCTTTATCAAAATTTTGCTGGCTTCGTGAACTCAACAGTTAACTAATTTTTCAAGGGCTGGACCATAATAGAACATTCCTTAGCTTTGCCTAACCCACTAACTTTTATATGTACCCAACCTCATATGTCAAATGTAACAAAAGCCCATTATCATTTATTTTTTTAGCTTACTAATACTATATTATTCACCAAATATCTACTAAACCTGATTACTACCGAACCTACAACTATTATTGTCTTAGGCCCAAAGACCAAAACTCAAACTCATTTGATTATAACACATTAAAAAATACATCGTATTGTTCTTGCGAGATGCAAAATCATGTTCAACAAAACATTCTTATCAATTATTTTTCACTTATTTGTAAAAATTCATTAGAAAAACTATAAACTTCTAAATTACAGCCAAATATAAATATCACCAAGTTCAAAAAAGAAAAAAAAAAAAACAGGAAAAATACAGAGTAAAAACTGAAAATATACATCAGTGTCTAACTCCGACCACCGTGGGCTGCCGTGATGAAACGGCCGC
>KE156854.1:77711-90616 GCA_000411055.1 Leavenworthia alabamica
CTCCTTCTTCTTCTCCTCCTCTTCTTTTTTATTTCTTGTTCTTCTCCATCTTTATTCTTCTTTCTTCATCTTCATCTTCTTCTCTTTTCTTCTTCTTCCTTCTCCTTCTTCCTTCTTTTTTTTCTTCTTTCCTTTTTTCTTTATTTTCTCTTTCCGAAACACACTTATTTTTATTGAAAATCGAATTAGCAACGGAAAATTTTGTGGTTTTTTCGTGGCTATATGAAATTTTTAGAGAAAAATTTTCTTCCAAAAAAAAATTGAGTTAGCCACAGAAATTTTTGTGGCTTTTCGTGACTTGTTAGCTACGAACATAAATTCGTGGCTTTTTCATGGCTAAATTTAGCCACGGAAAATTTCGTGGTAAATATGTGCTTTCTTTTGTAAAAGACATGAAATTAGAAAACGGTTCATGGCTAATTCGTGGCTGTTTGAAATATTTTTACTAGTATCGATATAAAATGAAGATCTCAAGCAGAACAAATCAGTTTTCATCCTAACTGCTATATGGACTTAGCTTAATCCATCTCTGTTTGTGGATGACTTCCTAGTTTTCTACGATGGTTCACTCAACTATTCAAGTCAGCAGCGAAATGGGTTATCCATATACTAATTGAAATTTAGTATCAATCACAGTTTATTCTTAACTGAAACAATACCAACTTCTTTGAGATGTCTGAAGTTGAAGTAGCTAAACATAATTTAGTCAATATTCTATAAATAAAATCTCTTGTTTTCCATTTCAATACACAGAGTTTTCCTTTATGTGTTTTGAAAAGTTGTAATCGATCGTCTTTAATTATTTGATTATTATATAAAAAAAAGTTTTCTTTTATGTACAAAATCCTTATGCAATCACAATGCAGTAAGCTCTTTTCCTGAATATAAGACACTTTTTATTTTGTTGGTAGATTGGTAACAGTGTCGACTGTGAACATTTGATGGCCAAGAACATGCAAACACATTTTGGCCCACTACTTTTAAAACATCAAAATATCAAAAACCCTCTACCATATAGCCGAACAGATGACCTAATAAGTGGGACAGGCCCGGTCCTATAGTTAAGCAAGCCAAACAACTGCTTAAGATGCCAAAAGTTTATTACTAAATATAAGGCATCATTTTCAAGGTTTTTGCTGTAGTCTAGTGGTTCAGTCTTTGTTGGATGAGTGTTCAGTTCAAAACTTCAGACCCCAGCCATACATTTTTTTTTGCTTAGGATAATGAATTGGTTTGGGCCGGACCTGAGTGGAAGTGACAAATACTAGTAGAACTATCAGTATTTCAGTCAAAATAATAGCTCTTGAAATTCTCAAATACAATGACAAGAGTTTAAAATCGGAGAATATGTGTTTTTTGCAGACATAGTGTCAAAATTTCTTGGTGTTATGTCATAATCAAAAGTATTGTTGATCTTACAAGATGCATGATTAGATTGAAAATATAGCTTAAAATTGGATTTGCCTCCCGGTTGTTTAATACATCCCATCTTTCATATTTCTCAGTTGAATATTCGTAATGGCGCTGCAAGCACAATTCCCGAGCTGCATGTGGTCATAAACAGGACTGGTCCATTGTTGTACAAGGTCCATGGGCAAAAAAAAAATTTAACCTTAACATATTATTTTTGAACCCCTAAATTATTTTTTTTGGCCTCTAAAAGTTTTTTTTTAACATTAAATATCAAAAATTATTTTTTGGCACTCCTATTGGGCCGGGCCTGGCAGCATACTAAAGCATGAGCTTCAGAGGATTATACAAAGGAAGATGGTTAGACGACACCAGAGCAGCGACAATGGTCATCCACTACTATATAACAAAATGCTTTTCAATAGAATTTCTAATAGAAGTAATATATTAGATTTTTTCATTGGCTTATCGACCGATTTCCAAAAAGAAATATAGAAAAGTATCGTTGGCTATCGAAATTTTGTGACTAGTTTATGTCCGTTTCAGACGGATTACGACAATACCATTGAAACCAAATATTGTTGATGGAATTCCGTCAGAAATAGATAGACAGTTAGAACCCTTTTGTAAAGCAGTCGGAAATCAGTAGGATATTTCCGATGGATGTTCAAAGTGAAATATTCATACACGTGTCTCATTTAAGTTTGCCTGGATAATGAAGGGTTAAGCAATAATCTACAGTCTGTCATAAATCTACCAGAAAATTCCAACATATTTGGATGTTTACTAAAATTCAAGAGAAAAAAATAAAATTTAAATTTTCTGTGTGTATAGATAAAAAATAAAATTTAAATCCGTCTATAAATAAAATTTAAATTTTTTATTACTCTTGGAATTTATGAACTTTGGTGATTCTTTTCTAGAAACATCGAGAGTATAATAATTTAATTATTTATTAACGGATTTACGTTATAACTTTTCGTCGAAAACTTGTAACCAAACTTCTACTTCTTCTTATAAATTTCAGTTCATAAAACAAAAAAAAATAAACAAAACAATTCATATTATTTTTGGTTTTTATAAAAATATTATCATTTAAAAAAAATTAACTTTAAATTATAAAAATTAAGTATATCAGAAATATCTCGAAACAAAACTTTCGAAAAACCGTCGAAGTCGTGATTGAAGTAAAGATAAAACAAAAATATGACCAAAACGCAATTAGAATCAAACATAGAAGTCGTGGGCCTTGTGGGTTGTGGCTTAATATCAAACATAAACCGGTTGAAATAGAACGTTGGTTTGTAGAAACCAAATGAACAAAATTGTGGTTCAATTTCTTCTTAAATAAAATTAAAGACTTATTTTAAAATTTGTTCAACCGATATCTAACTTTAGGTCAAGAGAAAAAAAAAATATCTTGAGTTTGCAAAAGAACAAAAAAAAACACATCACATGCCACGTGTCACTGTTGAACAAACGAGATGAGGTTTGCTGTAACGTGTGGCCATCACACTTCTCTTCCTTTCTTGCTTCCTTCTCCAACCTCTCTTCTTCTTTCGTCCTAATCTCTTTACTTCATAAGATCTCTATTTAACCTCTCCAACGAATACAAAGATCAAAAATATCTAAAATTCCTTCCTTTTATTTTCTTTTCTAAGTTATCACTGCATGAGATCATAGCTATGACTACTCTAACGAAGCTTCAAGTGTATCCACGAGTCTTGGAGCATCGTCTCTTCTTCAATGATCCGAAACGGGTCAGGTCAAAATTGAATTTTAGAGAACGTAACAGTAGGGTTTATGTGCATCGTTGTGAGGGTAAAAAAGTTGAGAAACGAAGAAAGAGTGAGAATTCGAAAGGTAGAGATGAAAATAAGTTGTGGGATTCATTGAAATCTGGGTTTTTAGGTTTTAGTAGGTTAGGGTTCTTATCTAAAGAGGAATATAATAAGAAAGTTGAAAACTTGGAGATGGTTTTCTCTTCTGTAAGTCTTTAAAGTTTCTTACTTTTTTCATGAAATTTTCATTCTTTGTTTATGTTTCAACTGTTTCTGATGGTTTTTAAATTTTGTAGATTGCTGTTCAAATTGGGAGATATATTGTAACGATGACAAGTACTGGAGCTATTCTCTTGATTGGGTTTCAATTATCAGGTTAGTGGTAAAAAAACTAGTCAGAAGATTTTGTAAAGTTTTGAACTTTGTTTTTGACTTAGTTTTGTGTGTTATGTATTATGTTATGAAAAGGTGGAGATAGTTCTATGAACTCATTAGTTTGGTATAGTTGGCTTGGTGGAATTATTATTGGAACTATGATTGGCTCTAATATGGTTTTGGAAGATCATTACAGAGCTGGTCCTCGCAATGTTGTAATAACCGGAAGGTTAGTTATTTTTACTTGTGTAGTTCAATTTCTTGTTTCTTTGTGTGTTAGTTTGATGCTAATTTTGTGTGTTTGATGCTATGTTGTTTTAGCACAAGGGGACTGGGGAAAGCTCTAGCTAGAGAGTTTCTTCTTTCTGGAGACAGAGTCATCGTTACATCTCGCAGGTTGTGTATGGCTACGGGTTAGTTTTTGGTTAGGAAATGGAGTCTTATGCTTTGTTTTGTTTTTGTGAAATCAGTTCTGAATCTGTTGATATGACTGTGAAAGAACTTGAGCAAAACCTCAAAGAGATTATGAATACTGCTAGTGATTCAGCTAGAAAGAAATTGAGTGATGCTAAGGTGGTTGGTATTGCTTGTGATGTTTGCGTACCCGAGGATGTTGAGAAGTTGTCGAATTTCGCTGTAAAAGAGCTTGGTTCTATCAATATATGGGTAATAACTATGTTTCATTTGTATCATATTTTATCTCTTAGGTCTTGTTTTTCTGACTGTCTTTATTCTTATGACAGATAAATAATGCTGGTACTAACAAAGGGTTTAGACCGTTACTCGAGTTCACTGAAGAAGATATAAAACAGGTAAAATCCATTATGAACCTTAAGCTTAACTTCTGGTTGAACTACAACGAACTCCCTAGGTTTAATAGTAATCGAAATTTTGTAGATTGTATCGACAAATTTGATTGGATCGATTCTATGCACACGAGGGGCGATGGATGTGATGAGTAAACAACACAATGGTGGGCACATCTTTAACATGGATGGTGCTGGCTCTGGGGGATCTAGCACTCCTCTCACAGCCGTGTAAGAAATCAAAACATTTGATACCTATCTTTAAATAACAAGAACAAGTTTATCATCTCAAGGTTTTGCAGATATGGGTCAACAAAATGTGGACTTAGACAATTTCATGGGTCTGTTTTAAAAGAATGCCAAAAAACAAACGTTGGCCTACACACTGCATCACCAGGCATGGTTCTAACCGAACTTCTCCTCAGGTAATATAAATCTGCCTTACTCAAGATTTTGAATTTGGATCTTATGATTTCTTTTTATATTTGATAGTGGTTCAAGCATAAAAAACAAGCAGATGTTTAACATAATCTGCGAGCTTCCTGAGACAGTAGCTAGAACACTTGTACCAAGAATGCGAGTTGTGAAAGGTTCAGGAAAAGCCATTAATTACTTGACTCCTCCTCGAATATTGTTAGCTATTGTCACTTCTTGGCTTAGGAGAGGCCGATGGTTCGATGACCAAGTAAGTAGTTAAACAAACTAAATCTTAATAGCTTGTTACGGGGCTAATGCAAGAATGTGTATGTTGTTGATAGGGAAGGGCATTATATGCAGCGGAAGCTGATAGACTAAGGAACTGGGCAGAGAACAGGACGAGGTTATCGTTAACGGATGCAATGGAGATGTATACAGAGAATACTTGGGTATCTGTTTTCTCTCTTTCTGTTGTTTGTGCTTTCATTATCTTAGAAAGCACAACAACTAGTTCTTTTCCAGGGACATGAAAACATCTTTGTCGGATATGTTTAAAACATACATATATGTTATGTATAAAAACAACTATATATAACAGAAATTTTATATTTGTTTATCATATCTGGTTATACACAGAGCCAGCCCTGGATATAGGCCAATCAAGCATTGGCTTGGGGCCTTTAGCAAAAGGTCATTCATAAATCGAGAAACAACTGCTGAATTTTTTGTCGCAAACATTGTCTGATGAACAACAATCTAAATGTGACACAATTTCAGGTTGTCATATAGCAAATTCATGCATATGTCACAATGTTGAGTAGTTGCACAATAGCTTTAACTTATCACAATGAAGTCTGTTGAACCAGATACATGACACATGAGTTTTGTCTAGTTTAAAGCAGTTATGTAATGCTTATTAACCGTTGTGTCTGAGTGGTTAATTTTCAGAAAATATAAAGGCAAGCAACGTTCCTATTAAAATATTATGATTAGTAGAGTTTCCAGAACACATGAGTGTTTGTGATTAGACAATGTTGCCTATAAAATGCAATTTATTGTCGTTGTGTAATAAGAATTGTAGTTAAGAATTGGTATGCCACAAATTAAATTGACATTGCCTAAATCAGATTAAATACCTCTAAAAGTATTTAAAAGATTACAAAATTCCACTAATAAAAGAACAAATGTTTGTTAATTTGTTGTCTTTATTAATTACAAAATCCACTAAAAAAATTGGGAGCCTATCAATAGTGACGATCGTTACAAATATGGTGTCAAATCAAGCTGACCCAAAAAAAACCAATGAAACATATATAATTAGACAATTTTCTCGCCTTTAGCATTCTTTACTTCTTTTTGTCTCCCCTTTAAAACTTTTGGTTTCTTTTTTTTTTTTTTTTAAGGTCTCCTCTCATACTTTTGACTTTATGTACAGAACCACAAAGTCTGGCTAAATAGTCAAAGATAGATAAGAAATCACTCTCCAAATTATTATGCACAACACTCAATTACTCAACTAACCCATTTCCTTTATTTAATTATAATTATCTCACTTTCCTAAACGCACCATCCTAGCCTCAAAGACCACTCCACATCTTCTTCAATCTTTGTAATTATTTAATTTATATATTTGTTATGTAGGGATGGTCATAAATCTGAAATTAAAATCGAAATCCAAAAACCAATCCAAAAAATTTGAATCGAAATCAAACCGATTTATATGGTAAAACCGATCGGTTTATGAGTTACATTTTTTACAGTTTTGGATTCGGATTTTGCCTTTTCGATTTACTCAAAATAAACTGAATTATATAAAGATTTTCGAGATTTTTTTGGTGTTTTTATTTTTCGATTCGGTTTTTGTGGGGATTTTTTTTTGGATTTTCGGGTTTTTAGATTTTTTTTTTAAATTTTTTATTTTCGATTTTTTTTGGATTTTTGAAATTTTAGGTCTAGGTTTCACTTTTTTGGATTCAGTTTCTATTGCAGATAATTTTTTTGCAAAACCAAACATAAACAAAAAAATAAATCCAAACCGAACCGAATTAAATCGATTTATATTCGGTTTTTAATATATCTCAATTTGATTTTCAAAAAAAAAAAAAATCTGAACAGAACCTAAATCCAAATGCCCAAAACCTATTTGTTAGATTTTGCTATTATATTTTGTTAAATATTGTATGGTTCCGCACTACAATGGGTCGAAAATATTAGGTAGCAAAAGTAGGAAGAGTATTAGGTACATAAAAACTCGATAAAGTAACCTATGGACCTACACATATAAATATATAAAACAATATATTTTGCTATAAGTAGAAGACCATTAAGATCATAACCAAAGGCAAACTAAAAGAGTGAAGACATCACTTGACTAAGACAAGAATGGCCATGAAGCTCATTTACATCTTTCTCTTCTTATACATTGCTCTTCTAATTTCAGGTATATACAAATATAAATATAAATGTATGAGCAATGAAAAATATTACTTTCTTTACGGTTAAGATCTTTTTATTTTGAAAAATAAAGTATTTTTGATATGATATATAGAAGGGATGGCTACGACTACTCTAGGCCAGACTATGACCACAACCGCTAGAGGACATGATGGGAAGAGTGGTCGGACAGAATGGTTGTACGTAGCCGGAGAGTGTGCAAAACTACGACGTTGTAACAAATATTGTGTCTCTAATGGGTTTAGTCTTGGTGGGTTTTGTAAGAAATTGTCACCTCAAGCTTCTTCTCTTTCTTGTCTCTGTAAATATACCTAAAATTTCATCAAAGTTTTCTCTTAGTTGTTGTTGGGAAAATAATAAAGTGTTGTTTAGAAGTTAAGCCTTGACTTGTTGCAAGTTTTGTTTTCTTTGTTGTTTAATATATCAGACTTAAGAAAATGAGATCATATTATATGCTATATGAAACAACAGCCTATTTTTTTTTTAACTTAATCTCGAAAATATTCATAATTAATGAATCTTGTATTTCATTAACTAAATCTGATATATTTAATTCAAAAAATCAAGAAAATAAATTCAACCATTAAATTCAAAAATTCTGATAAAATGGATGAGAGTATAAATGTTTATAGTAAGAATTATAATAGACTTTCATGATAATGTTCAATATATATTCTCTTATATAGAGATTAAATTTTTTAAACTAAGATAAAAATATAAAATATATAATTATAATTAAACATAAGTATAAATCAATTATTTAGCTACGATGCTATAGTTAGGGATTTTTTCTGTGAATTTTCCGTAGCAACGAAAATTTCCGTGGCTATAACCCATTTTTTTACTAGTGTTTTGAAAATGTGGTTTTTCTCTCATGGGAAATTTCAAAAAATTGAATATTTCAAAAAATATAAATAGACAAACTTTTAGTTAGATGGTATTTTTCCAAATTTCCCTACAAACTTACAATTCGAATAGAGCTAGTGAACTTGCTTTCGAAAAGTTAAATTAAAAATATAAAACAATATTGTTTTAAAAACAAAAAATAATTGTAAAACCATTCTTTATGTAAAACAAAATAAGTATATTATTGCTTAAATAATTTGTTAAAATGACTAACAAAATTTCACCAAAAATTTTAAACATTACTTTTCCATCATCCTCACTACACTAGTGCAAGTCTTTATAAATTGGTCAATAAACAAGCTTCAAATCAGGAAAAAGAGGCGCCAAGGAATGTGTAACATTGACACAACTATTAAAAGTAAATCAAAACATGAACCACTCAATGTTCCGAGTCAAACTCTCCCATGTCCAACCCAAAACAATCCACGTGTCGCCTTCACAAAAAACCTCATCTCCTATACATTTCCTCAGTTCCCTTTTATATATATACCTAAGTCCCTCAACGTCAACAAACTTAACTAACCCTATATCATTATCAATCAACAGAGACAAGAAATGACAAGCTTAGCGGCCGTCTCAGCTTCCCTCCGTATCAAGGGACTCATCACAACAGCTCCGAGCTTTATTACTTCCGTCACTAAAAGACTCGTCCATGTAATCTATTTAACTTGTTTATATGTATGAAATGATCAGATAATACTATTTGTAATTAAATACAATGACATAGGGAAGTACGAGGAAAGAAGCCTCCGTCTGTGACAAAGCCACTGAGGCTCAACAAAAGGTATCCCATATAAGATAGATTATGTCTCAAATGTTTTAAGTAGAGGTGGACAAAAGGAAAATCGGAATGAAATTTTACGAGAACGGGAACATGACGGGAATTTGGGAATATCAAAATGTGTTCTTTTTATGTCCCATATAAAATATAGGACATAGCAGGAGCATGACGGGATGGGAGGAGAAAATAACGGGATGGAAAAGAATTTTCTCATGTGTATATAAAACTATTAATAATAATATTAATACTTAGTTAGAAAATCTATTACACTATATTTTATATTTATATTACATATAATATTTTTTGAATGAGATTTTGTGAATTTCCATTCACATCTCATCATGTCCCATTTATGTTATTTCCAAACGGAAATCAAAATTTTGTTCTATATAAGAATATATTTTAAAATGAAATAAGAATTTCTGAATAGAAATAGAACGGGACAGAATGAGACGGAACTTCACCTCTAGTTTTAAACATCAATTGTTATTGTATTTGGTGACGTCCATATTTTTTTAACATCTTAAGTCATAAAAGTTATGTATAACTTTGGTTTTGTGCTTGACATTTACATTTATAACAACTAAATAGATTTTTTAAAATTTTAAATTGTTAATTCTATCAGGAAAATACATGCAAAGGTAAAGCCAAATATAAATTATTTAAAAAAAAACGGCAACAAAAAGAATTCTTTTATTACAAACTATATTTTACAAATGATTCAATAACCAAATTAAACATGGTGATATAGGTGGCCAAGAAGGCTGAAGAAGGAGCAAAGACTATATCGGATGCAGCTAGTAACTTAAAGGATAAGGCTAAGAACACAGCAGATGAGGCTTGGGATAAGGTTAAAGACACAACAGAGAAGATCAAAGATACAGTTACCGGAAAAACCGAGGAAACCAAAGAGTCCATTAAAGCCACAGCTAAAACCGTCGAGAGAAGCATGAACACCAAGAATCTCAAATGATAACATATATATTATAAATTTAAAACCTTCACTATATCAAATAAGATATGATTTGCCAACAGTTTGTTTCAACCTATACACACACCTAGTTTGTATTAAGAAAACACTTTACTTTATTAGGTACGAATAAATTTGTTTATGATTATATAGAAACACATATTTTTGTTTTTAATAAGATTAATATGATATATTTGTAAAGAACAAAAAAAAAGGATCATTGGCTAACGAGAATGCTTTACTTTATTGTGTATTAATAAATTTAGTTATGGTCATATAGAAACACATGCTTTTCTATAAATATATTTTCTAATTTGTAAAGTTATGTATTATCTATATGTATAAAGATATTTATGTGAGATAGATGTAAACATATTTCTTGATATAACATAACCATCCTGAAACAGAGGTGAGAAATGAATAGTAGAGAATATTTTATACCTAAAGAAAATAAAAAGGTATGGAAAATATTTTCTCTTATTACTATTTCTGCCCCAAATGAATCAGTTACGTAATAAGAGAACACAGCAGATGATGATTTATATTTTTCAGACGTATATTCTAGAAACTTGCTCTGGCTGTTTATGGCGTTTTAGATTTTGTGTTTAAACGTCAAAGATCGATGAAGAATGAAGAAGTGAGAGGGATTAGTAAAGTAAGAATTAGAGAAATGAGATTAGTAAAGTAACTTATAGGATCATCTCTTTATTTATAGAGTGGGTGAATCGTGAATGTGAATGATAGGTCTAGTTATTTTCTAAATTTTATTGGTGTGTAATAAGTAGAAAAAATATGAAAATTAGAGAAGAAAAACTAAATTGAACTCTTTTGTGAAGAAAGATTCCTCATAAAAAAATATTTTCTTATTTATGAGATGTGTTTCCATCTTTATTATAACAAATTCTTTCATCAATTCATATTCACCATAGGAATAAAACCAAGTACCATGTATTTGAAAAACGAAAACAAAAAAATGTATATGAAATTATGTTTTCTTACTTATGAGATTTATTTCCATCTTTATTGACCAAATCCTTTCACAAATTATTATTCACCATAGGAATATTAATGCTCTACTTTTCGGTTCTATATTAAATGCTAATCTTATGTGTTGACTTCTTTTAAAATCGTAAAGTCTAAATTGATTGGTCAAATTAGGCACGTCGTTAACTCGACTAACGGTTGATTATATCGATGTTAAACAGCTCCGTGATGGGTTCCATGATTGTTGATAGAACTAATCACAGAGCTGTTTAATATCGTTATAATCAACCGTTAGTCGAGTTGACGACGTGCCTAATTTGGTCAGTCAGCTTAGACTTTACGATTTTAAAAGAAGTCAACACAGAAGATTAGCATTTAACACATAAACGAAAAGTAGAACATTTAAAGTTGTGAAATTTGAAAGTACATGATTTTTTTGACCGTTTTCCCATAAATAATTATTCAAATTATTTTATTCACTCTAATAGATAATATTTATCAATTTTCTCTAACTGAATAATTTACTCAAATTATAAGATTTAACCAAATTCTCATATTTTAATTATCTTAGGATTCAATAATTTTTCTCGAAATTTATAAGTCAATTATTCTTTTAATTATTCTTTGATCTTTAGTAAGCTTTCGACGATCTAGTTGTGTATTGACTTCTAATTCATCTGGTCTCTGAGTATTAAAATCACTATGCATAGTCTAATGGTGTGCATTGAATGACTTATTTTCCATGACTGTCATTTTAATCGACGTATTCTGAGTCAGGCATGAAGACTCCAAATTATTCTAAGATTATATGATAAAAGTTGGCAATGTTTCATATATAGTCTTGATGTATCTCTTAAACTTCTCCTGAGTATCTGGTGAGAGATGACTTATAAAAGTTATAATTGTTGGTTTTGATTAATAGAATATTTTGAGGAAAAAAAAACTTAATTGTGTGGTAGCCGACTCATTAGTCTAGAATGACCTGACTATGTGAATCTAAGGTTCTGTTCAAAACCAAAGTTGGCTTTGTATTCTCTTAGTACATAAACGGATTCTGGTGAGGTCCGGCCCATTGTTGTATAAGGTCAAAAAGTAAAAAAAATTTAGTCTGACCATCTTATTTTTGGATCCCTAAAATAATTTTTTTGAACCTCTAAAATGTCTTTTTTAACATTAAATACCAAAAAAAAAAAAAATTTGGTCCATGGGCGGTGGTCCCTTTGCCACCCCTATTGTGCCGGGCCTGATTCTAGTTTTCCGTTATGCGAATCTGGGTTCGGCCTTCAACAGTTTTAGTTCTATCATTTGGCTTCCAAGCCTCATAATCCATATTTGATTATTGTTTTCTCATTTGAATGATTAACACAAAGACTAATTGCTTGTCATGAAAACGGATAGAGAAATATTTACTGTAAAAGTTCGACTCGTTTTTATCTTACAAGTATGAAACTGAGCATGAAAAGACATTTGAGTTAAAATGATAAATCATATATTATTGAAAATATTTATTAATAAAAAACTTAAAAATCTATTTTAAAATCCAGTATTATTTGATTATACAATCAAATCTTTTGTTACTGGAAACATTTTAGAAAAAGCAATAGTTAATTTTTTGTTTGTGTGTTTCAGTTAAGTTTTTAGATTTAGTGCAAAAACGAAACAATAATAACACAATAATGTTTATAATTCTTGTATAATTCTTACTGTTTCATTATTACATTCTGTAATCTTACAAATAAAGCAGATGTTACAAAACAAGATTACAACAGAATGTATAAGTTAACACAAACTTTATTGATGTCTTATTACGTTATTACTGGTAGAAACATATTAAAAAGGAAACTCGAGTTAGGTTTTAGTTTTTATTTAATGGTAAGTATATTGAGGTCATCGGAAAAGGATAAGGGAACAGTTATGGACAAGTGAAGCTTCGTGGGATACTGCGTCCGCAAGCCCTACAAAGGAAAATGATACTGCGAGAAGAACTGTTACGTCGTCCTCTAATCAAATTGCATAGGCAA